>JAZHYW010013039.1:0-77753 GCA_037355805.1 Ixodes ricinus | reverse complement strand
TAGTTTCCGTTTGATGAGCAGTTCTTTTCTGCCATGCTCCAGCCGCGTTGCTACATGTAAAAAGGAGGATTGTGCCTAGCCGATCTTTTAGAGGCACCAAAAGCATGTCAAGGTTTATCTCGACATACTCGGTCAGGGATGTTCGACAGTACAAACAAAACTTTTTAATGATAACAGTTTTCATCAAAACGGTTCGGTGTTTGGTGCAAGGACCGATAAATTGAGTCGGGTAACCTCGTCGTTGAATGCAAACCATGCACCCTTCAGATGCCCCTTAATCTTGAAAACAGCCAAAGGTCTGACAGCGCGATGTCCGGGCCGCAAGGAGAACAAGGCAAAACAACTTTGAACCGCAATTCCTCCGGCAGCGGCATCGGTCTCGTCGATCGACAGCTGCCCTCTATCATCCACAACGGCACCTGGAGTAGTGCACCCGTGGCAGAAGTGCACCGCTGCCGATGGGGACTATACTGAAAAGTTGTGTACTACCGGGAAAAGGAGACTCCAAACTTTAGTTCTAATGTAACATCTTCAATTCCACCACAAAATAAAAAGTTACAGCCTGGGAGGCAAAAGCTTGTCGATCACGACTCGTAGTCAACGCCCAGCCTGACGACTGCGGGGCGGACTACGACGGGGGGTCGCCGGCGGGGAACGGAGCACGATGCCTGGTAGATGCCTGGCTTGCCGGGGTCTCGCCATCTCCACGGATACGTCGGTCGTGTCCCCGGGTCGAAGCGACTCGGCCCCGACGCTGTCCGTGTGGCCCAGGTGGTCGCCCCCGACAAACCCTCAGGGTGCACATCGGGTGGCCAGTCGGACTCCCCTGCACGCAAGTCGCACCTGAAGTCTCTTCCTACGACCAGTCCCACACTTCTATTCACCTTACAACGGACTACAGTAGCTGCTACGAGCCAAAGACAAAGTCAAACTCGGCGGCTTAACGTGCCAAACCAACGAAGGGCATCTGCCATGCCCCGGCGAAGGACCGAGGGTAGAGTTTTGACCATCTGGGGATCTTACATGACGTGCAACCAGAATCTCGGTCTTCTCCACTATAAGCCCCCGTCGGATTGCGGGCACCACGGCCCGGGATTCGAACCCACCACCTGGGGATCCGTGAGGCCGGCGCTCTGCCTCAAAGCCACTGGCATGGCTGGCTGCTACTGAGGCATTTCAGCCAATCCGGTGCTGTGAACATATCATGCCACTATGGAGCCCTGCTAGCGACCCTCCTAAAGGTCACGCGATGCACACACAGCACTGGATTTGTTTCAGTAGGTCAAAGCGTCCTTTGCAGACCATCGTAAGGTGAGGTAGAGTATATAATCAGACGACAGCACTTGCACACGAGGGACACTTGAAATAAACTGCAGAGTGGGCTCCATGATTCGCGTGCAAAAGTATTAAAGCAGTACTGCTTCCTAATAACCATTCTATTACCCTCGGAACAACTGTTTGCAAGAATGTCTATGCCTCTAGCACAGTGGTTCTCAAATGGGGGTCCGCAAGGGCATTCTAGGGATGCTGCAAAGCCCTGCCTCATCAGTCAAACCCGGCAATAAGAGTTGTCTTTTTTCAGATTGAGAGGAAACATTCCAATATTCGGGTTGACTTTTTCTCGTGTGCATGTCTATAAGAGAAATCTACTTCATACAGCCCTTAGTTATATCCATTTATGAAATCATTAACATAATTAAAATATACCTTTCCCCTCCCCTCACCACAAACGGGGTCGTCCATCATCTCTGCCAATTCACAAGGGGTCCGCGAAACATCAATGGTTGAGAACCACTGCTCTAGCAAAAAGAAGGCTATGAAACAGTACAGGAAATTAACGTATAGGAGTTGAGGCATCTAAGCAGCACAATATCTAGATATTTGTGTACAAGGCTCGCATCCAATGTTATTTCACTATGCCTACCTGTTCACAACCGGGAAGCCATATTCGGTGCTGCAGAACTAGTGCTGTACAAGGCACACTTGGCAGCAAGACCACCACAATCGCAGTTGCGTCAAGGCAAGTCATGTATGTTCAAATGAAAACTTCTCTCTTATACAGTCCAATTTGCAAAGTAACCAGCAAGTGCCATCCTAATGAAGGTTAGTGGGAACGCTGGAGCATGTTGGCATCGGGCACTATCATAGCACTGCAAGAGCTCAGTGTGCATGTGAAACTGCAGTGATAGTATACAATGTTGTGTGCTCCCGTGTTCCCACTAACTGTAAGACTATACATGCTCTTTTGTCTGATCTGTTTTCTTCATGAATATTATAGACATGTCACAGAGCAGCAACAGGTATGGGGCACGCCAGAATTGGACTGAATGCTCAGCCACCTGCCTTTTCTCACATTTTCCGAACACTGCTGAAAAGGTAGCCTCAAGGGATGTGCAGCATGTAAGCAAATGGAACAAGATGCTTGTTAAACTGCCCTTCCATCACAAGTGATGGGGGCAGTTACTTACACGTCTCAAAACAGTGCACGAAATAAGTAAAGACCATGTTACGAGACGCGTAAGTAAAAAAAGGTGTCAGCCGAAATGTTGTGCAAGCTCATACAGACACGCGCAGACATGAAAAAGCGATGAGTCAGCGATTTCCGAGTCCGACGCCCCCCCCCCTTTCTTTTTTTCTTTCTTTCCCCGTTGCCGGATACACACCTGTGTTTTGTATCCTCCAGGTCTTGATAAACCTCGTATTGGGCGGCACCGCTTCACCTTCTCCGATGGTAACGTCTTTTATGAGAGTCATGCCAGGCCCATTTTCCTTTGGAGCTTCGAAATCGAAATAGGAGCAGACAGCAGCCTGGAGGTTCCTGCATCGAGAGTCGCCGTTTACGACAAGACCTACGACAAACTCGTATAACCTACTTTTCGGAAACGAGGCAACCAGAAACGCTCACAATCACCCCAAAACTAGACGAAAATCCAGCAAAAGAACACACACCGATATCAGAGAAATCTTCTCTCGAGTACGACGAAAGCGTCGACATCTTCATTACAGCTGATTGCGTGAGCACCGTTTATCGAAGCGCACGACGCCAACAACTGGTATAAAATTAGACCACCAACATGTTAGGCATTTCCACAATTTAACTCTTAATCCCGCTAAGTAAGCAACGCTCTACAAAAAATGACGTGCGGGTAGAAAAAAATAATCGAAAACGGCTACATCACGGAGTTGCGGACGATGGGGGGCCACTAACCCTAACGCACAAGTAAACCCCAGCCCGTCGCCAGTGTCCGCGACCCAAACCCTGTTCAGCCGAACTCACCAGTTGTTCATGTCGAGGAAGAATGCGCATCCTGCCGGGTTGAGCTGGTAGCCCAGCACTTTTTGAAGCTGGCAGACTAAAACATCACGGTCCGTCGTGCCTAGGCAGCTGAATTGCTGCAGCAAATTTAAGTCCAAATCACTGTCAATATCCATCGCGACCGCCGCATTTACGTCCAGCCATCAAAGAACTGCCGTTTCGGGTTCCTGACGCAGGCAGGATCTTGCGTGAGACACAGCCTTCAGCCGAATCGTTCGAGTCGCGTCCCTCGCAGAGAACCACAACTGATCCACGCCATGACAGTTTTTTAGTCATTGATGACGTAACCGCCCGGGGCATGCCGGGAGATATTACAATTAGCCACGTGTGGTCGTGACGACTGCGTTACGCTGGTTCCGTAGTTTTACTTTTACGAAGTCTCCCTCCATTGTCGACTCATAATTCGGCTTTGTTTCAGAAAGTTGTACGTTAGTAGCAGTTACCTGGAATGCGCGTTAAACAGACGGAAAGTTAGAGGAAGTTGAAAGGGACGAGAAAATAGCTCGCCAACGAAGCAAACCGTAGAGTTAAAAATGAAAGGTTACTTTAGAATACACAGTTGCCTGAGCACTGTAGTCCAAAGGTCCTCTTTAGTTCCTGCCTATTAATGCAGCAGGCATTTCTTAACCTTTGAATAGCTTTCCACCAATTATTTATATATGACAGAGCAAATAATAATGGGTACACTTACTTAAAGACTGCCATATAAAATATTAATCAGTGTACACCATGAATACAGCGAACAATCAACAAATGACGTTACGATTATAACTTCTTTGCAACTTTCAGCAATGGTGGTACTGCGGTGTGATAATCGCACTCCCTAGCTCCATGGATGATCAGCTTCACAATAGGTGTTCGCCTACACCTTCCCGACGTTAAAAAATAAAGTAAGGCTCCAATACTGCACGTATAAAGCAAAACTAGAATTACCTGCGCGTCACAGACCTACCTCGTACTGCTGTTCTACAACGATCATCCAGATGACAGCCATTTTGATAGGTGTTAGCACACCCCTTATAAGTCTCTAAAGTTGTGAATGCCTTAATAAATTCAATACATTCTCAAATGCGTGATTTCATTATGAAAGCTAAGCAGAGGCAGAATGTGAGTCTTCGAAGTCTCTCTCCGTATTATGGAGACCAATTTTTGGAGACAAGCTTCGTAATACAAGGTCTCAGCACTCGTACAAGAGACAAATGCAGCACACTGCACAACTACAACAGCTCTTTACCTTTGATTAATTCTTCCACTGCAGCCATGCGATCCTCTGTAATCATAAACAGAATTCTGAGCGCATTGCGTCCAGACAGAACCCTACTGGTGGAAAACATTCTTGTGAAGTCCTACTGGTGGCTAATGATCTGGATGAATCTTCACTGGTGGCTACCGTTTTATCTGGACAGACCTCCACTGGCAGCTGTTTCATCTGCACGGAACTCTACTGTTGTCAACTGATTTATCTGGACAGAGTT
Source organism: Ixodes ricinus (assembly GCA_037355805.1). NCBI lineage: Eukaryota > Metazoa > Arthropoda > Arachnida > Ixodida > Ixodidae > Ixodes > Ixodes ricinus. The sequence goes on along the minus strand of JAZHYW010013039.1, from coordinate 72,962 downwards.
TTAAGGCACACACAGTGCAGTCGACTGCGCTGCGTCGAGAAACAAAAGTGAGCCAACGACACAACTATGCTTCGTATGAAAGCGGGGAATTCAAGGAGTAGCTTGGCATGCGACGCAAACAGGGATGTCCTAGTTTCTCGCAGCCGCAACAGTCAAACGTAACGTGTGTAGGGGCTTTTACTAGTGCCTGCTATTCTAGCAGGACAGACCTCTGACAACTACTGTTCTGTTTGGACAAAATTCTACTGGTGGCTACCATTTCATCTGGGTAAAACTAGTTACCATTCCACCGGCACGGGAACATATTGACAGGGGTTTCCGTTGCATCTTGATAACCCTCCACCGAAAGTAAGTCCTGCCAGGATGGAACGCTGCCCACTGCCTGAACGGTAAAATCAGTTTACACTGCCAGGAACGGTATCTAGCACTTGTCCTATCCACTTCTTCTACTCTTCCTTACCCAGAGCACTATTTGTGTCGCATTATGATATCTTTCTAAGCCTTCTGAAAAAGTGGTACTACCACAAATAAATGATGTAACGAACTCCTGTCATTACTTGAATTTATATTCTAATAAATAGAATATCAAGCAATGCAGGCTAGCCAATGAAGGACATGGAACGAAGCCACCATTGGCATTCTATACCAATGAACTTCGCCTGTTCTGTGCCAACGGTATGCAATGTAAAATTTATTATGCAGAGTGATTCAAGACCTCACGTTGCAACATGGGAGGATAAGACATGTATGGCATGTACAATGTGCAGGGCCCGACATCCAGTTCAAGAAACGCTCGACATCTCCAACACCCTCAATGACAAAAGACAATCGCTGCTCAGAAAACAGGCAGAATAAAAAGGGACCACCTCCATCTAACGACTTTACAAGCTGGCAGAACCCTAGAATCGCGATTATAAGAAAAGAAAGAAAAGGAAAGTTCCAGACGTGTCGAAAATCACACATCTCCGAGCAAGCAGCAACTGTTTGCTCACAAAAGTGCTGGTTAAGTTACCTTTTGGAGAAAAATTTTAAAAAACAACTCGAGGGTTGTTTTGACAGAATACGATTCCGTCTGCTTCTATCCACTTCGTTATTAAAGTGGAGCTCCCTCCCCATAGGCGCCTACAAGGAGCTGATCCAACCGAGTCCCGTGTGGACACCCCTTGAAGCCTCACAAATTTTGGCGACTTCAACCTTTCATTCGATCGTGCTGGTAGTTCTGAGAGGCTTGGTTCTACGACGCATACATTTAGGGAGAGAACAGAAACAGATGGACAAGACATGAGTCTCCCTCTTGCTACGGGACTTTCACCTGTTTATCCATTTCTGTTCTCTCCCTAAATGTATGTTACAGACTCAGTCGGTAAAAATCCCTAACGAACAGTACTCATCTTAAAAAATAGAAGACCCAAGTCACGACGAGGCAAACAAATGATCACCCCCGGCGAAACCTCGTCCCCATGTCGTTCCTTTATTCCGCCTTGGCCTCGGGTGCCGCGTCTTGCGACCCTTCTGCGGCCACCTCCGGCTCCTCCACAACCGCCACGCGCTCCTTCTTGGACCTCTTGTGCTTGTGCTTGGACGAGCGCCTCTCCTCTTCCTCGTCCTCGTCCCGGTGGTGCCTTCGGCGCGACGACCGGTGCCGCTCTTCCTTGTCACCACGGTGTTCCCTGTGCCGCCGCTCGTGGCGCTCCCGCTCTTCGTACTCCTCGTCCCGTTCCCCGCGCTCCCGCTCCCTCCCGCGCTCCCGCAGTTCCCGAGGCTCCCGGGGCTCCCGCGGTTCCCGCGGCTCTCGCGGCTCCCGTTCTCTACCCTCCCGACCCTCCCCGCTCGCGGTAGTAGTCGCGGTACCGCCGACTGGACCGGGGCGGCGGCATCGCGTCCTCCTCGTCGTAATCCGGGGGCGGGGCACGTCGCGGCGAGCGTTCCCGCTCCCGGCCCTCGCGGTCCCGTCCCTCTCGCTCTCGGCCCTCGCGCTCGCGGTCTCGCTCGCGCCGGCCACGAGCCGCCGCCGCCGCCGTCGTCCCCGTACGGCTGGCCGTAGCCCGACCCGTTGTAGAAGGACGACCGGTCGTCGTAGGAGGCGGTCGCCCCCAGCCCCCGGGATCGGGGGAGGGGGGTGGGTGAGCGAGGGGTGGGAGCGAGCCCGTGTCGTAGCCCGGGGCGGGACCCCGGGATCATGCCCGGTATTGGGGGCGGGATGGACATGTTGCTGGCGTCCAGTGGCACCCCCATGTAGCCCGGCGGGGGCACGTGTGTCGGGGGCAGGCTCAGGCCCCCATGGAGCCGGAGTCCACCGATCCAATGACCTGCGGGGGTGGTCGAGGGATGCAAGTCAGGGCGTGCTACCATGGCTGTTGGGTCATGTCAGGCTCGCTGAATATACTTCCAATGTACCGTAATCGCTGGCATAATAAGGCTGTCTGATTGATAGGTTTCCCACGTACAAGCATTTTAATGGTGGTGGCGAAGTGATTGCACAATGCTCTGCTAACATGGCATACCGCCAGTGGCGTAGCCAGAAATTTTATTTCGGGGGAGGGGGCGGCAGGAATGGGGTGGCTGGGATTACTATGACTTCAGAGGAAGGGGGTGTAAAACAGAGGTATTTTATATTCTTGGTTGCATTTTGAGTGGGGTGGGGGGGGGGGGGGGGGGGGGTTATGAAATGACTTCAGAAGCGGTAGGGTGCTTTATGCCTAGTGGTGTTGCCCCCAGGTTACGTCACTGCATCCCGCTCCATGCTAACGAGCAGATTGTCGAAATTTGGCCGTTTGAAGAGAAAATAATTTCAAGCAGCAGACACACTTACCTTGACTCGCTATGCTTTCCCGACTCTACTGAAGACTCGTGAAATGCCCGGACATGTACGCATAAGTTGCGTCCAAGGGGTTAGTTTTAATGGTTACTGAAGTAAAGAGTTGGTACTCGTTACTGAAGAGGAGCTTGATGTTTCGCCTACCTGGTGAATATTCAGTGACTTCAGGAAAAATGCCAAAACCCACAAGCACATATAATGTATGGGTAACAGGGTATAAAGGTCACTGCTTTGAAAATCAGCAGGCATCGTAAAAGAAGGCAGAACACAAAAGGAGGACAGCAACAAACTCGGAGACAAACAAAAGGGATGTGCAACACAAAAGAACTCTATGACTGAAAGCAGAAAAATACTAAACGGCGAGCAAGTGCACCAGAACATGTCTTTTGCACGTCGGAATGTAAGAAAAGACACACCAATCAAAGAGGTCAGCATGAGACGATGTGCAAGGAAGAGGCAGCTAAGCGCGCACGTCATAAACTGAGGTCAGGGGGAAACATAAGGATCTGGATGCGTTTGGCAGCCCAGGCGAAAATCAGTCCACTTCCAGCTGGATTATGGAACTGGAAATGAGGCAGTCCAGCTGGGTCCAGCTGGGTCCGGCTGGGTCCGGCTGGGTCCGGCTGGATTCCAGCTGGGTCCAGCTGGATCCCAGCTGGAAATGAGGCCTGCAGCTGGGCCTCATTTTCCAGTTCCATAATCCAGCTGGAAGTGGACTGATTTTCGCCTGGGAGTAAAGGACGAATGTGGTGCACAAAGAGAAGACAAACTTGCACACCGTATAGCATAGGCTGGCTTGAGCAAAAATGAAAGATATCCGACAATCCCACGAAACTCGAGAGACATTTACTTAAAAATAGTGAAACTACATCCCTTTCCTAAATCCTCCAATTTGTAGGCACTCGCCTCTGCTTTTTAGTAACTCCCGCAGCGAAGGACATAGGTTGCTTTGGAAAAACAAGGGACAGAAATGTTTGCGAAGGAGCTGTAACTTCGAAGTAGAAACGAAAAAAAAAAGTAGAGATAGTGGTAAAATGAGAGGACCCTTCAAAGCAGGACTCCAAAAACACAATGAAGCAAAGAAACAGCCATATAAATAAAACTCTCGTGACAATGCCAGTGTCCTAAATCTGTGCTTACGCCTTAATGTTAAAAATGTCTTTATTACCAGAAAGGTACAGCACAAGAAGTTACACAATGCCCCAAAAGTTGAACGCAGGTATAGGAAAGAACTGGATTTGGTATTCCGTGAAAACAGTAAAGGTTGAGACCACAGCCAGAAAGACAGATCAAAAGAAACTTCACACTGGAAAAAGTGCAGGTACCTTCAGTGATGGAACAGCTCACTGTGGGGTAGGTTAGTAAGAAAGCAGAGGACAGAGAACAGTTTAAAATAAGACTTTCATTTGATAAGATGGAGAGGGTGCAGGTAGGCAGGAAACCCAGGAACCTCAAGATGAAGACCTCAACCCCACAACAAACCAGCTCATTTGCACGCTTCCTTTACACAGACAGATTAGTAATAGCGAAAAGAGAAGTAGGAAAACTAGCATATCTTACCAGACGAGAAAAAGCACACAGGCTGTACTCTGCATTGACTTTTCTGCACTAGGTCGTAGAGGCTGGCGGAATATCCGCAGCATCGCCACCCCACACAGTTGACAGGAGATGGGGGGGGGGTCTGCTTTTCCCTCTTTCCACACAGCGCTGGTGACAACGCTAACAAACACCTCCCGAGAACTGAATCCCGAGCCCCCCCCCCCACCGAATGCTGAAAATGCTGATGTAAAAGTTGACACTATGGCCTCCTAGATGACCTTGCCATCTAGGAGGCCTTGCACCCAAACGAGTCAAAAAGAAAGAAAGATGAGATGCCTCTGTGTTCTCCCTTTTTCTACATTTTTATCCATGTTTTCTCGAAGCAACCGTTGACACTATGTTATTTTCCAGTTCACTTTACGACAGCCCACGGCATACGCTACGGGCCATCCCACCCAATCTAGCGGCACGTACGTATCACGTGACGAAGCGCCCAGCGCATCGCTGCGCCCTCCAGAAGGTCAGGGCAGGGTCACGTGGCACTGGATTGGATTCGGTCGACTCCTAGGGTCTTTTGCGATGCATCGCAAGGTGAAACGGAGTATTGTCTCGTCAATGTTGCGCGGAAAAGTTGATGCAGAGTACGGCCGTCGGTGGCAGAGAGAAGAGAAAGAGGCGATGCGGAAATGAGGAGGTAAGCTGCAGCAAGCGGAGGAAGGCGGGGGACGGGTGGTGGCCGCACCTGAATGACCCCTTCTTTGCCTCCCCGGGTCTCCGGCTGGGCAGGGAGGGGGCCCCGCCCCCGATGACGTCGATGCTGCCTGACATCTTGCGGCCGGGGGGCGGCCCCGCCTTCTTGGAGCCCAGCACGGGCACGCTGGCCATGCCCGTGTACTTGCTGTTCTCGTTTACGGGAGGGATGGGCATCAGCAGGGGTCCTTGCCCACCAGGTGCAGGGCAGACTGCGCCAGAGAGGGACACCCATGCTCGCCACCCGCCCCTTTGGAAGACTCTGCCGCCAGACACCCAAGCGCTCCAGGGACTGCTCATGTCGGACACCGATGGCTTCCGCTGGTGACCACTCGCCCGGGCACCCATGTCCCACCCTGACGGCCGATTTCGGGCATCGTAGCCCTACTTTTCTACCAAAGTCACACAGCCCTTCTTGACTTTACCCTTTCTGCATGCTCTCTGAAAATGCATCTCTGAATGTCTGGCCCCTGAAAGCCCCCGCTTGCCAGTGAGGCAATTCTGGACCAATTGGACCAAACACTGACCTTTCGACCCAGAATCTCTAACAGGCTTCATCTGCTTTAGCTTTTCCAATCTTGGCTTTAACTTCAGAGATACTCTCCCAGAAACTGTCTCTGTAGGTTTGATGGCTAAGGAATCGCTTGCACCCTTTTTGGACTGTGGCTTGCCTGGGCTGTATTTATGCATATTCTAATTCACCACTGACCAGTCATACGAGGGAGGGAGCCTTACAGCCCCCAGCTGCTGCAACCTTGCTCCTCTTGCATTAAGAAAAACCATCAAGAAAGAGTAACTATGAGAACCCTACAGTTGGTGACAAATTAAGAACTCAGGGAAACCCCTCCCAACCCTTTCCACATTAGCAGGGCAAACACTGGAGAGGAGGTTGCCTCCTCCCTAGCATTCGCTCTGCTAAACTCTGCTGAACCCTTAAAGGGACACCAACACACCCCAAAACTGTATTTTCTTTTCATTTTTTGTTAGGCGATTCATTACGGTGACTGCCCAATTAATATTTTGCTACAGAGTCACGTATCTTTTTAATAATGCCAAAAACGCAACTGCTCGAAACCGAAACCTCCGTCTGGAGGTCGGAGAAATATAGACGGTGAGAGAGCGCCGGAAGTCGCTTAGCTACACCTAACCATCACTTTTTTTTTTATTCTTTTCCAGTGCAGCAGATGAAACGTTTTGCGGGAATTGTTTGTTCTGTACTTCCTTTGCAGTTATGTCCGTTCTGCTCGCTGTTCTGTAGTTCAAGATGAGTTCTTTTGTACATTGAAGAGTTGGAAATGAGTAGTGAGCGCCCATGGTGGATTCCCATGATCGGCTCCAAAAAAGAATTCCCTCAAGATGTTGCGTGAAGAGCTGCCTCACATGTCCTGCATCTGAAAGTGGCATTGTGCGGCAGAGTCTGCAAGAGTTTCCGGATGATCAACAGGATCGGGACCAATGGCTAGCTGCAATTCCTGTAGAACAGTTACGGGCACCTCGGAAAGCGGACGCTACCCGATTCATATGCTCCTTGCATTTTGTGGAAAGTGATTACATTGAGTTCGCAGATGTCAAAAAGGTAATTCCACACCATTTAGTTCAGCGACGTATCGTCCACAACATTTGTTTTTTCCAGTGATAATTGTAACAAAAGATATGTAAATATCGCAAAATGTTTGACAAACAAAAAAAGAAAAAGCTACGCCAACACTAGAGATCAATCTACGCCCGCTGCACGTGAAGTGGACCTCTTTCCACTGAGTTACTGGTGGAACTCTTAGTGGCAATGCAGCCGGTCTACTGTAGGTCGTAAGGTTTGATGCCGATTTCCCTCCAGCAAAGGCACTCCCGGCTTGAAGTCAGACAGCACCACGCACTGGCCACATTCGCACCTAGTAAAGAAATCGTAAGCGTGCGTATTCAACTCAAAGTACGCACTCGTGCTTGACGTTTGCGTGAGCGATGTCTTCAGCCACGAGAAGGGGCAACGGCTCGGCGACGTCTTCGTGCGAATCGGCTTGGTGGTCAGGCATGTCGTACGGGATGAATACCAATTCTTTTGATCGGTCCAAAATTTCTCTTTCGAAGGAAGACAGATTCGCCGGTACCGCGAAAGACAGTTCTGAGGTAGAGGTCCCACGTCCTTCGTCAGCTGCCATCACCGTCCAGCCTCGCGAGACCCACGATACGCGATACTACGCCATGTTGAAAATTACGCAATGAATGCACAGAATGCTTCCGGTTCTCTGTGCAAACTTTTTTTCAATAAACGTATTTGGAGCTTTTGGAAGCCACAAAAAATGGGTTTCGTATTTTTTTCGATTTTGAATATTGAGTGCGTGCTTTTAATGACCCACAACTTTGATTAACTTTGGTGGTAGTGCCTAAACCTCAGAAAACAGCCCGTGACCACGGAGAAGAAAGTGAGTGCGACTCAAACCAGCGAGTTCTCAATTGGCAGTTTTCGAGCAGAAAGAAACCAAATTTCAAGCCGCAAATTCTGTTCTGGGTAGTTGGGCTCTTATATGTCACGTGCAACTAAAAACCTCGGCGAGCATAAATACCCTGTCAGTGTCCCTTTAATCTGTCACCGACTATAGGATACCTTCTACACTACACTTTGCAAACAAGGCAGAGTATTGGGGAGGCTAAGAGTGGTACCCACAAGGTGTTCGCCAGGACAACCTTAAGATGGCAGCCGGCATTTTTCTAATATACTCAGCTACTCCAAGGAAGAAGACCATACTATCAACCCCCTCAGCTCTGTAGGAGCAGACCCTTAGCAAACTCTCAATTTCTGTCTTGGGGTAGCTCCGATGAGCCTGCAAATTTGACGAGGATTCTTTCGTACAACCACCTTCCATCAGCCGGCAAGTGGACAAAGGATAGGCCTCCACTGTAAAATAATCTGCAAGAGACACGGCAGTGGGGCCCCTGAGAATCAACTAAACGTTCGAAACAGCAAAACCGGAAGTGCACAAAACTCTACAACTCTAGAAGCAGTAAAAACTCTGAAGGAACCAACACAAACCTTAGCTATGAATAGAGAGAAGGTGCAGGGGGTTGACACACGGACGTCGGCACAAGGACAGGAAACCACAAACAGTTCAACACTGAACACAGATGTGACAAAAAAGTGTTCAAGACAAAAGTTCACTCAAAACTGGTGTTGAGGGCACCGGTGAAACGCTCGTAATTGAGGCTGGAACATTTCAAAACAAAACTGTTATAACAAAAAAAAAAAATAAAGGTCAGTCAAAAAAGAAATTTTTCACGGTGTCTCAAACTAGCAGGAAAAAAACGGAAGAGGGCAGAATGGGCTAACTGTCAATATATGGCTGAAAAAGTTGGGTGAACAAAATTAGCACAGTTCTTTGGAACCATCGGCCCATCCTGTGTTTGACTTTGGAAGAGTGATTACGATGAAACTGTTATAACAATGCCTACAAGAGATGCTGTGGTTATGTGAATAGCTCCGATAATGAATCCTTAAATATAAAGTTCAACAACTCCCCAGGACGCTGTCACATACTGTACCAATGCTGCACCGGAAGAAACACTACTGGTTTTAAGACTTGGTTTAATTTCATCAAGCTCTTTCGTCAGCAACTTTATAACCTTTGTTGCTTACAAGTACGTCCTTGCGCAGACATGGCAAGTTTTAGTTCCAAAATCCCATGAAACATTTTGAAACAAAATAAAGCCGGTTGCAAAGTATTAAATCTGGTCAATGTTACCCAGTGGAGACTAGGGCCACTAAATGAGCTAGATATTGACACTCCGTTCCTCCATTTTTCCTGTGGGCGCCGCCCTTTTGGTGCCTCTTACAGAACGGGCACAATTGGTGATTGTTACAAATAAAAAATGTGACTTCCCGAGCCTTAGATATGGCGTTGGCGAGCTCAGGCAATGTTGGTCTATGTCGTCGCTGACTGTTTTAACTTTCCTAAAGAATAGAAAACTGATTTTTTTTCTTCTTTTTTTAATTTTTGATAAAGCATTAGGCAACTATGATTTTAAGCACCAAAATGGCTGTTGTGTCGATACTTTGAATCGTAACCTATATAGCGACTGTAGTGGAGACGTACTGTAGTGAACAAAAAGCAAAAAGCAATGAGACCAGCTCGTAACACTTCAAAATGAAGTGAGAAATGTGTACAGACACCCCTGGGAAGACAAGAAAGGTTGCAAAATACAAAAGGGTCTTGAGGCCCAAATGTATAGACCTTTTGAAGTTACCCAAGCGCCAAGGAGCATGCTGCAAGTGCAGTTACACACGCTGCACGTGCTGGCATCTGCACCAGTAACTGTTCCAAAGCAAAAGTTTAAAACAAAATGTTACATTGCACTTGCATTTGTCAATACCTCGTTCTACTTATTTACTTCAAATATTTTATACAGATAAGGCGAGCGCATGCAGCATGCATACCTACGTTCCCAGCAACCTGCTTGGTGCTTCAATAATTTGGCAGAGGGTCTATTGGCTCATCTGTTATCATGCAGCTGAAGGTCATTCCTCCCTGTGCTGAATGGGCTCCTACTTATTGGCTGCCCTGGGATCCAAGCAAAATGAGTTTGTTTTTTATATAATCTTGACCAAGTAATTGATTTGTTCCCTTGTGCCCTCAGCCAGTCTCAGGTTCTTTCTTTGAGAGAAACATACCATTGCTCGCTTTCTTAAAGGGTCACTAACACCCCAAACCTTTTTCTTTTTCTTATTGTTGCAAATCAACTGGCAATTCCTTTGACATCCTTGTCAAAATTTGAAGTTTGGAAACTAGGGTATGTGAAGAAACAAAATTACTTCGGAAAGCTGAATTTGAAGTTTGCACAAGTAAACTACGTAGATGGCAAAATGGTGCACTCCTTGCTTTTCTCGAAGGCTTCAACCGGAAGTGCCGCTTAACTTTACCTCTTATCAATCGCAAGCGAGCACGCACACCAACACCCAGCTGCACGCCTCTTTCGCTCCGCACCTGCCGCGTCTCCTTTCTCCCTCTCCAAATGACGCGTCGCTTATCAGTTAAAGCTTCTTTTTATTAGCAGCGTTCCATTTCGTCAGTCACAAATACCTTTTAAAGAGAGCGGAAAGCGGAAAAAGACGTTCGCAAACTTTGGTGAGCGACGTGAGAAGGGATGTCGCGTAGGTGCTACGTGAGGTGCTGCCTCATTACTGCAAAATCTAATAAAAGTGCCGTGAAGCGAAGAGAAGGAGAGCCAGGAGACGGCCAATGCTTTGCCACCAACTCCACAAAGCTCTACTTCCTTCTTCCTTTTTTATTTATTTTTTATTTTTTGGTATCAGCAGACTTATGCTTTAGCAATCACAGTAAGAAACATATATTTGTTGAATGTCATTAATAATTGTTACAGACATGAAACTTGCAAAAGCTCTAAATTGATTAAAAAAATAATGCCTTTGCAGAGTACTGAAAACCACTTTAATTTCTTCGAGCTCAGCATTTCGCGAATGTGGCGGAGTGTGAATTTCAGAAATATTTCGCGGGTAGGAAATTTTGCAATTGAAAGCGGTATGTTATGTGTTAGTTACACGTAGGGTAATATATTCGCACAATCTATTTTTCACAATATTTTCTAAATTGGTGCAATTCACAAAAATTGGGTTCTCACAGTTATTAAGTCTATTAATGTATGTCACAAAAAAATGAAGCGGGGAATATCCCGACGGGGTAGGACGACGTGAATTTTCTACGGTGTCAATCATGCGCTATGAAACTGTGTTTCCCGACGACACTTTTTTCCTGGGTCATTTCTTAAGTCCCAAAGCGTTTGACACGACAAAAAAAGTAACAATGTAGGTATCATCACTGGCCCTTTAAGTAGCATTTCGGTTCACCTAAACAAAACCAACCCAAAACAGCGGAAACTACAAAGCCCCGACACTCGGACCAGATTGGATTGTGGCGGCTTGATCCCACGTGTCGGGCGACCACACCGTAAAGAGACCGGATCTTGCCGAAAGAGCCCCAACACTGACCTTGACGGGCACGTTGTTGTCCGACCGCAGCTTCCGCTGCCGGTCGCAGTATATCTTCCAGCTGTCCTCGTTGAAGCCGTAGTTGAAGTAGTCGGTGATGTCCGCGCCGGGCTTCCTCCAGGGCTTGTCCTCAGGCGACTCGATGTTGAACTCGTAGATGGACACTCCGTTGAGGAGGGCCACCTCGCCCACGTCCAGGCCCTTCGTCTTGGCGCCCCGGGCCCCACGCCCGCCGGGCCCCAGGTTGCCCCCAAACGGGGCACCCCGCTTGATGTTGAGGTTGACCGTCGGCGGGGGCCGGTAGGCCGCATACGGCGCCGACTTGATGTCTCGGATCGTGACCTGCGTCGACCGAAGGACGGTGTCACCGCAGTCCCTGAGCTGCATTCATGCAACGGAGCTTTTCTCCGAGGAGGGGATAAAACTTCGTCGAGTTCCGAGGTCACGTGCGCCGCGTCACGGATGTTCGCTAATTTCCCCGAGCCCGCAGGAAGCTGCGGAGAATCTGTGTCTGGCACGCACGATATCCGTCGGCCCAGTCGCAGTGATCGCTCCTCTCCTTTTGGGGGGAACGATTACGGCCATCAGCACTAAGCTGTGGGGTGGCTTTCTTTCCTCTTTTCCTGCCTTTGGTTCGATGAGCCCCCAAAGGTCACGAACACGTTCACGGAAAAGAAGGCTCTGCCAAATGAACTAGTACATGGGACTCTGTCGTGCGAACGCTCACTCGGATTTTCTGCTCCACTTCCTCCTACTCACGGCCTTTCTTCCTGGCAGATCTATGACGTACTTGGTTTTCTCAGGGGATGAAGATCTTTTGTGCGAATGCACCATTAGCTTACCTGGTCCGGAATCTTTTCTGGAAAGTTTTCTCTAGGGACAAAATTGAGTACCAGAGGCGCACTGCCGACGTCATGAATCCACCAATCGGATCGCTGGGAGAACCTGACGGACATGGGAAGCCGCCATGAAGGAAGTCGCTGATGTGTCTACTCTTATGCGAGAAACCAACGAACCCATATGAAGTTACCCTTTTGCGCATGCCCCCAAACCTGTTTGCACATGTCCCCAAACCCTTTTGCACATGTCCCCAAACCCTTCTACACATGCCCCCAAACCTTTTTTTGAACAATTGGAAACACCATCTGTACTTCAGACCTAGGGCCCATGTTATGTCATGGGACCTAGGGCCCATGTTATTGAACAATTGGAATGGATGTGACGGGTGCTATATCTGCTTCAAAAACATTATCGAAATGTTTCTGACATGCTCGCTATGTCAGGCTTGTCTGCCAGCTTTAACGATACCCCAGTAGTAAAACTCAAGTGTCAGACACATCTGAATAATCAGAAACGGAAAACGATTCTGATAAAGCAATAATTAATCCAACATGGTTAGTATTTACCAGCTTGCCTGCACCCTTACAATATTTTCTCTGATAATTTCAGATATTTCCGTTCGGCTCGAGGTATGGTACAAAAGACCTCGGATTTAATTTCTTTGAATGGCACTGACCCTTTCAACAATGATATACATACTAGGAACAGGCAGAAGTGCTTGAATCATAATGATGCCTTGATGCATGTCCCAGCCTTGGTGAAACTGAGGGGGCATTTTACTGCAATGAAAAGACTATCCTGAAAGTTTAAACTTCCCACAATTTGACTGCCTCCTCAGTGATGAAACGGCCTTACATCACCTCGTCGCTGCGCTTTCCCACGCATATATCGCCGATCCAAATTTTGTTTCGTCTGCAGCTTGCAACAAGCCTAGCAAGTACCCGTAAAACAAAGCAATGTCGGTTCACGCTTTCAAGTGGCGACCAAACTCAAAGTTGCAAGTCGACCCACCTGAACATCGTCGTCGTCGTCATCGTCGTCCTCATCATCGTCGTCGCCAATTTCCCCGTCCCCATTTTTCTCCGCATCTGCAGTCGCTGTCGCAGCCTCCTTGTCCTGCTCTGCCTCCGCCGCATCGACCGAGGTCTCATCTGTCCGCTGCTGATCATCCTCGCAGCTCAATTCTCCCGCTTCTTTGTCATCCTGCAAAGAAGCAGAGTTGATTCATGTTTGCTTTAGTCAGTCTGACTGTGGTAATGGACTCTCCCACATGCTCTAGCTCCAACGAAACGAGGATCAGGAACTGCAGTGTGTCGCCTTCGGGTGTTTCGTACTCTCACTCGTACTCATGTAGCAAAAACAAATCCCAATGCTACAACATTTCGTGTTAAAAGAGAAATGGGACTGCGATATTTCATAGAGATGCGAGGGTTTTGAACCTGTATGAAATTTTCAATGTCTGCCATCAGTGTGCCATCATTAGTGGTTGCACTTTGTTGTTATAGAACCGCAGTGGCCAACTTGGAAGAGCATGAGAACAGCCAATCACAAGCAAGAAAAGAATGTAGGTTAGGAGGACAGTGGAAGACACCAGAGACGAATGTCCTAAATACGGCAGCGAGGGGTCTAGCACAATTTCCCCGCATGCAGAATCCCTGTCGAAAAAGCATCATTGGCCCCACATTTCGAAAGCCCAGAGTTCAATTACCCCCTCACATATTCCCCGCGTGCCAAATGTCCCATCCTCACTATTCCCGTAACTCTCTTCACACTTCAACCAGCATTGTTTCATGTCTTAACCTAACCTGTTGAGGGCCTAGAAAGGGTATTTTAAGTGAAAGGAACAATGAAACAAGGTTAACTTTAACTGCAGAAAAACTTAGAATGATGTACAAGTGGCCAACAGCAATGCACTCTGCTGTCACGGAGGTACCTCATATGCAGAATTATCCTCTCCCAGATAGATACAAATATTTTGAGAATGACACAAGGATGGAATTGATGTTTGGTGCTCTGATAAGTTTGGATTCAATGAGCTTCACGTTAGCAGCTTTGACAGAACCCACTTCGTTTGTTTTCACTTTTAATGTCGCAAGACGTGACTGTGTATAGCGCACACCTGAAGAATGTGAAGCTTTATCCGGTTATTTTTTACTTTACACCTTACAGGGGGATCCACATCATGGGCTTCAGAAACTGGGGCTTGTGAAAGCGGGGCAAAGAGGTCGGGCTGTGTGCCGCGGGGCATTTGACATTAGGTTCTTTCGTGCACCACCCGGCAAACAGGTAGTAAATTGGGCTAGTTGGTACACTATGTTTTTAAAAAGGCAAAACCAGAACTAAAGTTGACGACACACAGCAAACAAAGTGCACACACAATGACCTGAGCGTGCACTGTGTTCCACGAGTGCTTTGCATTTCCAAAATAAGGCTTATATGCCACTATACATGCCTTGCACCTACGTCATTAAAATTGCATGCTGGGAGGGCCGTCGCCATTACGCCGTACCAAATCGTCATCGCTGCATAGGAAGTTCCCTGGAGTTGCCATCAGTTTGCCTCGCTGAGCGAAGGTTTCGCTACGTAGAATGGTCGCATGTGCGGTTATTAATCGTGCAAACAGGACTCAAGCGCAACAAGCGTCGTGATCGTAACACCGTCAGTGATGCGAGATTTTTCAAACTACCGAAGGTGATCTCCGCTCAGTGTCGGCGGACACACGAACTGTCAAAGAAGCGAAGGAGCATGTGGCTGCGAAGATTAGCCGGGCCGACCTGGTCGCGAACGTGAACAAACAGGTGTGCAGCGAGCACTTTGTTGCAGGTAAGAAATGCTTCTTGTCGTTCTCCGTTTTCGGGACGCGTTCCACCTGGTTGCTGTCGCAAAATTGAATGTAAAACTCGGCGCAGCATTGTCTGCTGCGCCGAGTTTCACGAACGTAAGCGCGTCAGCGAATGGCGTCTTTTCTTTGTTGTTCGGAGCTGTTCGATGTTCGATGACACGAACCCTGACTGGGCGCCGAGTTTGAAGCTCGGTTACACGGACGAAGGAGATCGCTCAGCCTCGTCGTCGCATGTCGTGTCCACGCCGACGCGAAGTTTGTAGGGATCCTCGCCGTCGGCAAAGTTCCACCTTCTTTCGCGTATCTCGCTCTCGTAGGCCCAACGAGGCGGCGTCGAAGTAATCTCCGCAGAGCGGCAACGTCCGCTCCTCCGGCGACGGCGCATTTAGCCCGTAGGCGCTGGTAAAATAGATTTACACGATTTGTTTACAAATTGTGCGAAGAACAACAAACACAACACAAAAAAACCGCTACGCTCTCAAACTGCGTAAACACGTCACGGTCGGACGAAACACGCCGTTGATTACGCTTTGTAGGTTCTCCGGTCCATCCGGTGGTACGGAGCAATGGCGATCGGGGGCGGGGCATCGCGGCGTGACGTCAGGCGCAAGGCATGTATAGCAACACGATAAAGCTTATCGCGTCAGGCTCAGACGACAGCGCTTCTCAATACATGCAAGTCAGTGCAAGGTCAGTTAACAAACCAGAAGAGATTACTGCCACAAGATGACAACCTCAGCTCTTTCACGTCATACATCGCACTTTGGCTTGATCCGTATCTCAACGAAACAAACGAATTATAGAACTTGCAAGCTTTCTATCCACTAACCGATCATGCCCAAAGGCAAAGCCTGATCTTGTCTCCAAAATGGTATTGAATAGCAAGGGGAACCTCCAATCGCACCATGTAAGTTAATGCCACAGACGAATTCAATTTCCGTCTGTAAAGCTTTTACAACACCCACAGGCAAGTTGGAATTGTGATGGCAGAGCTGATTATCCAGACGTGCGCACGAAACATGTTCTGCCGTTGTGCCAAAACTGGTTTCATGGTACGCAGCTAAAGACCACAAAATTATCCCAATTTTTCTTCTAAAGTAGAACTGACGGTTGGATAACTTAAAGCTAGTTCGTTTTCTAGGGCGCCTCACCGATTGCACGTTACCAAAGACGCGTGTCAGACAAGCGCTTTCAAAACTGCTACCCTAGTGTTAGCGACCGCCGCCAAAGAGGTGTCGGCCGCTTTGGTATCCCCGTGCATTTATTGGGTACCTGCGGCACTTCGTCTTTGATGATAACGACTACGGAGTCCTCCGCAGCTGTGCGCGAATCGTCGCCGCCTCTTCCCGATTCTCGGCGTCTGCCTTTTCGTTTTCCCCGTACAGCCAAGCATCGTCGTCTTCCGCGGCAGCAGCCATTTTGTTCGCATCACAGGATTCGGATCCGGAACGAACGAATCCAGAGCCGACACCGAAGCCGTTTCTGCGGTTTCTGCGTTTCTGTCATTTCTGTTCGTTCATTCAAACAATTTGAAGCCTTCCAAAGCGTTAAGAGCCAGTTTTAACCACTTTCTTGCCTTTTAGGGCCTTATTTCTCGTTTTGGTACTTTATTCAATGTTGACGCCGGTAAATCTGACGGGAAAGGAGTGAAAAAGAAAGAGCAGTAGCAGAACCCTTTAGTTCTGAAATGCACCGTTCTGGTGCTGCAGTAACCGTAAACAAAAGTTCGCTCTCGCGGCCAGTTTTGTGTTTTCCATGAATTGAAGTTTCTTTTTTGCCTTACGTTTAACATATCGAACATGTCTCTAAAATGAATCGGAAACCACAACTATTTATTTTTAGTTGCCTATAGTTTTCTAGAATTAACGCCATTTTATATCTCGGTATCAAAACTTCTCCAACAGGCAGCGATGAAGCTCGTGCGTGTTTGATGATCTTTCTGTACTCTGTACCTCTTAGCTGATTCGTGTTTTCTGTTTCAGTTCTGCCTTAGCAGTAATCCAAACAAACCATGCAGCGTTCTCAAATTCAAGAACACCACCATCATGTTCGACTGCGGTCTGGACGCTACGTCTGTGCTGGGATTTCTTCCCCTACCTCTGGTTTTGAGGTGATTTCGATGGAAACATTTTGCCTACGACGTTTTGGCGCGTTTACCCCCTTGTGCTCGAAATATTGCTTCTGCGCATGCTCGATGCCTACCACGCTTGCTTGACATCACAAAATAAGCTGGTCTTTGCTTTCTCGTGTGTAACCACCAATATTTTAATTGAAAAAAAAAATTACTGTCTTTTGGGGATTGTTCAAAGATGTTTGCACGTTTAGGGAATGCCAAAGAGACAGCCAATTTGAGAACACCCTCGTGATCACATCTGCCCGAAACCATAGTCTCTCACACACCTTACACATTGCACCAAACGGATTGTTTGTGAATTGGAACCTGAACTGCCGGTCGGCCGTTGTGTAACGGCAGCTGGCATCCTGGTGCTGCTGTGCCTGACACTCCCCTTTGCAGCTGTATTCTTTGTATCTCCCTCTTCATCTTGCTGTACGTGCTCACCATTGTCACTGCTGCACTGCTTTTAAAGGCACACGAAGCCCGCCAACAAGGGCCTTGACAGTACGAGGGGCGTTCATAAAGTTTTGTTTGGCACCTAAAATTTACAAAAAGGGGAACAGAACAGAGCATCAACACGAGCGCTTGTCCCTCTAGTTTCAGCAGAGTATAAACATTGCGTGCTATACTACCGCAGGAACATCGCTAGGGCATCGAAACAAAAATGGCATTGTCCGTCAAGAAAGTCGCAGTATGTGAGTTGATCTGTTTTCTACATTTGGCGGGAAGCAATGCCAAGGAGATTCATTTCGAGCTGGTGGCGGTGTTTGTGGACAACGCCCCAGTTTATGGCACTGTGGTTAAATGGCACAGGTGCTTCCAGTGTGGCCCAACAATCCTGAAATCATTTCAAAACGACAACCAACCGATTGCTGATGTGGAGCGATTCCTGGACGCTCAAAACGAGGAGTTCCACAACAATGGCCTCCGGCAGGTTGTCCATCGCTGGCAAAAGTGTGTGACTTTGGGGTGGCGAATGTGTAGAGGAAGACTAAACTCCTGCCAGAGTTTCATTGCTAAATCTCTCTTCCTTCGTGACAATAATACAAACTTTATAAATGTCCCGAATATCTGTAGTCTGCTTTGCTGTCGAGCGCACTCTGAGGAATTTCCCCACTCTAAAAGCAGCAGGGCTACATCCCAGGCTCGGGCACAAAGCTGCTAAAAGCTGGTCTTATAAATGCTGTACATCTAAAAATTTGTAGGAAAATGCCCCGCGAAATATCGTACGAGCGTCTCTCGACTCGTCGAAAAGGCGTGCATGTATCCTGCACGACGCAGTTGGCATGAACACGGCATCAATGCTTTAGCAGCTTCGAAAGGAATTGGCCAAGTGCCAAATTTTACTGCTTGGGCTAGTGCCTTGAAGGAGCCCTTTCCACTGCACCAGTGTCATTATTGCGATGACAGCATTTTGGTTCTAAAAGATAAACAAAAATCAGCAGAACCCATCCTTCGGGAATGATTATCTACGTTAATGCGAATAGCATCAAACGGTGCGGAGTTATGCGCGTTCGTCAGGTGGCCGGCACACTCCAGATACGCCAAGCCCACTCTTGAGGCGATTCTAAATTTGTTGACACTTTCACAGCCCTGCGCACGATCTCCGCAGCCCAGCACGTGCGTTTGTGTCACTTAGGAAGGCGAGCAAAGCCGCGCCCATACGCACTAAACACTCAAAATGGCACCAGACCAGACTTTCTGGCGTCTCCAGCTAGTCTCAACCAACGGTACTCTAAACGGTTGTTTATATCTTTACCATAGGACGCGCTTACAGCGCTGTCACAGCTACCGGTGCGCGCGCGTTCCATGCACGAGGGCTCATTCCGCTCTCGTGAGGCTGAGCTAGAGGTCTCCCGAGCGCGGGAGAGGGTGAGCTAGAGGGAGAGGGTGAGCGCGGGAGAGGGTGAGCTAGCCCCTCGTGCATGGAACGCGCCGCGCACCGTGACAGCTGTGACAGCGCTGTAAAGCGCGTCCTATGGTAAAGATATAAACAAATGTTTAGAGTGCGGTGAATGACCGCCTTCATAGCTCTGTGGTTAGCGCGTCTGCCTGCTGATCAAAGGGTCAACGGTTCGAATCCCAGCCGGCGTCGGTCTTTTTTATTTATTTATCGACCCGCGGCGTAAGAGGTTAGATAGCCAGATAGATAGATAGATAGATAGATAGATAGATACATAGACGAAAAGTGCGTGAAGTATCCAAAGAATGCTATTCGACATTAAAATGCTATTCAGCATTAAAAGACCGGGAATGACTTGGTCGTGCTAACAGTGTCACGCCCACTGCGTGTAGCGGATCAGCGAAAGGACTTTGGCGCACACGGAGCACATGCCAGAAACGTTGTGCCACGTCCCACGTGGCAGCATGTGCCTTCGGCTTTATCTTGCAGTGGATACCCTTTATTTTGGTAGACTCCT
Organism: Ixodes ricinus; assembly: GCA_037355805.1. NCBI lineage: Eukaryota > Metazoa > Arthropoda > Arachnida > Ixodida > Ixodidae > Ixodes > Ixodes ricinus. The sequence goes on along the minus strand of JAZHYW010013039.1, from coordinate 53,642 downwards.
TAGCCAGACAGAACGTGCCAAAAAACAGGACTGGGTGATGCTGTGGTTAGCATAGCTTACCGATAATCGGGAGACCCGAATGGGGATCCCTATGCTCGGCCGGTTATCGTTTTCTGTCGGCTTTCGAATTTCATTTTTAGTTGGTTGGTGTGGTTTGTTCATATGTCTAGATACCTCTCGTAGTATGTTTCTGCAAATTATTGTCTACATCGATTACATTTGGCTTACACAAACTATTAATCATAACTTTGAAAAAAAAAAAAGAATGATTAACACTTACCAGTTTGCGTCGATTCTCGACGTACACGTGTAACATATACACCTTTTCTATCAGATTGCAAATATACTGTACTTCGCTTCCTGCTAACATAGACTTCTGGAACGAGATGAAAAGCTACCGCGATTTACTCTTGATCCTGTGGTGCAGCTCCTATAACGTCAAACTTTTATTTTGGTGCACAGCACGCGGCTCTCAAACCTGCCGCTCTGGACACCACGGGATGCGTGGGCGACGCGCATCTTGAAGGGGTAAGTGAAAAGTGGCTTTGTTTTTGGCGTTGACGTCCAGGTGCATGTCGCCTCAGACGATCCGCAATTGACGTCGGAATTTTCTGCAGGAATTCAAAGAAGCCAACGGAAGGGTGTTCGTGGACAGCGCTCCAGAATTCTGCATCCCAGAGGTGTGTTTGTGCTTGTTAACTCTTTTTACAGCAATGTGGAGCGAAAGTTTGTCCACTTCCTGCACAGGGGTTGGGATGATGTCAAAACACTGCAACTCCCGCGCAGCAAGCAGACGACTTGCTCTCCGCATAGCCGTTTTTGGCGAGGAATCGCAGCAGATTCCCATGCGTGCTTTGTGTAGGGCTGTGATGGCGTAAAGCGCGTCACAGTGTCGCGCGACATTATTGCGTTATGCAATGTCATGGTCTGATCTGACGTCATTCATTGAGTCGTGTGATGTTGTGGTGTTTCTTATTCTTTTTTTTTTTCACCGTCTAGCCCTGACTCATGTTGCGTTGTAACTAGGCTGTGCACTTTTTGGTTTTGACTGAAAAACACCCACAAACGTCTGCTGGTGACGAAAATTCAAAATCTGCTAAGTACCGAAAAACACCGATGGTGGAGGATATTTTTGCCCCAATTAAAACTGAAAAACGGCGGCCATTGAACGTTTCTGTCCTCGCAACGGCTATTTTCTTGGAACCCCCTCCCCGTAGAGGTTCGTTAATTGTGTCATCTCAGAGAGACCTTTATTTTTTAATTTTGTTTTGACTTTCTCCATTTAGGATTTTGCCAACATTAGTGTGATCCACAGGGCCACTGACCTTGGAGAATGTCTCTTCGCCTGGGGAACGGAGACACGTTCACTGTTACCCGTTCAAGTTTTCAGGGGTTTCCGTGGTTACGGTTTCAGTTTGACGTCAACTCTTATGCGGATGCGCTGGAACTGTTTCACTTTTTGGAAGGTGGGCTGACAGGTGTAGGTTTTGTCGACGTGAGGGCTTCTCACTTTGTGCAATTAGACCATTCTTGTTGCCGGCAGTGGCTACTTCGTGCCGAATCGGCTACTGTTATCGTTCATGCCTTGTGCATGGCAACACGCGGGAGGGAGCATGATGCCATGGCAGGTGCAAGCCTCTCGAAGTATGCTTGCATCTACTATAGTAACCGAGCATAAAATAGATGCTGCCACGGGAAGAAGAGTGTTTTGAGACAGCCAGCTTGTCAATTGGTTGTACACCTTGGTTTGTTTCAGACTGGTCTCGTGGACTTCGCAGATCTGGATCGTCATCCTCATCTCCAACTACCAGTCCATGCTGGCCCTGCCCTATGTCACCGAAGGCACAGGATTCAAGGGGACCGTCTATATGACTGAACCGACCTTGCTGATTGGCAGGCAGGTCATTCGGTGTATTGCCAGTTGGTACCTACCAACTCGCAAACTTTGAAATTGTCACGGAATCTGGCTTAAACATAGGGAAAGTAGGTGGAATTTTGTGGGAAGCATTATACTTCAGCACATATTTATTTTCAAACATTCAGAACAGATAATTGGCTTTTAGATGTAACGGTATACGTTCTTAAAAAAATTGTGTGGCGGCAGTCAAAAGGAACACTAACAATGACGCGAGGGTGCCGCATGCGGGCAATGTTTAAAGAAAGAGACCGTTTTTTTTTTTTTTTAATAGGGTATTTACGGCAAACTTTAATTTTGCAATCTCACCGCCAGGCTACTTGCCTTTACGCTGCATTCTCGAGTGGTTGGCTTCAAAAATGATGCCACTCCTTCGTTGGAATTCGTGGCACCGTGGCAACTGGTTTCGAGCAGTTGCAGGAACTGCGTATTTTGTCTACAATTTCTGCTGAGTCATTTGACCGAAATCATTCCCATTCCGCTTAGAGTCATTCCTCGAATAATCCACTAGCACTGTGACAATTGTGTGCTGTTGATGCAATCATCATGTCGCAAAGACGATCTTCGCTGACTGAAACAAAAAACACACAGTGAGATCACTCTACACCACAGATGACAGTGTTATATTTTGCGTACTCTCGATTCCACGCATTCACTGACGGCCTTTTGATTGTAAAGAGGAATAATTCGAGGGTTTGCCTACTACCAAAACAGTGAGTGTCACGCCATGTGTAAACCAAGAGTGAAAATAATGCCACAGCAGTTACGCCAATAATAATCTCGCCTGAGAAGTACCAGCCAGTCCCGCTTGAAGGTTCCTATTTCTTTCGACCACGACTGTACAAACACCAATGTCGTCTTTGTTTCGTCTTTCTAGTCTGTGGGAGGTCGCCGGTTTCCCGATTGTGCATTGTCACGTCAATTATTAACAACACAAAACGTTTTTTTTTTCTTTCTCATTATTATATGTGAAGTTTGATCAAAAGTACCAATAGAAAAGCCCCGAGAATTAAAGGAATTTAAAACTGCCGCAGGTACCCTCCTCCGGTCACGCTATGAATTCTGGTAAGTTCCTCGGCACTTTACGAAAGAAGAGCTACACACAGAAAACCACGTAGCAAAACAATACGATGTTAACTTCTGACATGTCATAAGCACGAAATCAAACGACTAGGGCCCTTGGAACCACCTTGGCTCTTGTCGACCAACCCGGTACTTTACGTTCGTCGACCTCTGCGTGGAGCCAAATTCACGAGACCGCGATAAGCGTTTCGGTGACCTCTTCGTCTCTTTGTTTGCGATTGCAGGCAGTTTATGGACGAGCTGGTGACGTACATCGAGAGGACGCCAAAACCCAGAACAGCGACCAAATGGAAGCAACAAGCCGTCAAGTGAGCAATCATGTTGTCGCGTTTGAAGAGGAGCGAACTGTCTTCAAGTGGCAGCTTACGTCTCTTCCGTCGGGAGGGAATCTGGCCGGAGTCGCTGACTCAGAGAAGAACGGAAGGGACGTCTTTCAGTTGTCACCCCGCAGTGCGGGCTTCCGAGCTCCTATAACACTTTGGTGTCTCTCTCGAGCCTCGAGCGCACCCGCGCAGCTAAAGCATGGCAGAAGGCAACAAGCATGGCAGAAGGCAACGGGTATTCAAAAGAGACGCCCTGCCATTCTCCTATTGTCGGGGAAAGAGACGCCCCCTCACCTAGGGGTCTTTTAACGGGCATTGCTTGTTAGTGATTGGACGAATGCACTCCTGTAGAATGCCTGTCTACATCACGTCGGCCGATCTGAAAGGTGAACTCGGAAGGTCTGCACCTGCAGTGGGAGTTTTCCACCCGATGCGCTGGAGGGTTGAACCCCGAACCCTCCGTACACGCTCGGCCACTGAGCCTTTTGAGCAAACCCGTAAATCCGGCGTGTTCAAAAGTTCATGCCTCAAACTTTGACAGACTGGAATCACCCACATAATCACATAATTGAAAGTGTGGAGGATGCTGTACTTTTCAGAGACCACATTGCTAATGATGCACGTAATTACGCAATTTCTTTTTCTCTTTCTTTTTCATTTATTTTTTATTTTCATAAAATAGTTTAGCCTGATGGCTAAACTATAGTACTATTAGGATCAGTAGATCCCAATGTACTATAATTCTAAGGCTTCTTTTTTTTTCCATCGTATATAAAGACCACGACATCACCTTTACTGCATCACTTTCTGGTTTTCTTAATAATTTCTAGAGATTTTCATAATTAAACCAAATATAACACGAGCCAAATGGACCGACCTCGCTAGCCAGTTTCGCTACGCTACCACTGTCGCCATGCGTCGTGGCTGTTGTGGCCTTTGTGAAAGCGGGATGACCTTGCTGCGGGTCTGCGAGGGTACGGATGGCACAAGCTCTCCCCGTGCACCGCTTTGTGCCTTCTGTAGACCATAGTTATGGCGACGTTGTGCGTGCGTGGCATGCTTAGTGAGAGTGGGCTATGAGTCTATTAAAATTAAGCTAGTGCTTTTAGTATTGCTATGCCTACAACATGTTTCCGGTTGGCATGCTGAGTGCATTGCCTTTTTGTGAACAATTCAATGCATTATAGGATGTATAGGGCTCTAAACGTCCCTGGTAGAGAAGCATTCCAGGCACTAGCATGTTTCGAAGACCGTGACAACCTCAGATAACACTTTAGAAATGGTTACCTCCCACCGTGAACCTCGGAACCTTTGCTGAACTTTCTTTTACTTTAATGAACGAGCTTCTTGAGATGTTGGCAGTGTCTGTGCAGGGCTGGCCACTTCAGTCTTTAAGTGGGGGTTTCAAGGTCGGGAAGGAGAGTTACGCTCAAAGGGGTTCGTTCCCACGTGCAGGTTTCCGCAGCTGTCTTCTCAGGATCTGGGCAAGCCCCGGTCCTGGAAGCAACTGTACAACATGCACGACGTCAACAGCAGCCTCTCCAAGGTCAAGGTGGTTGGGTTCGCCGAAAGTGGTGAGCGGATGAGGCCCAAACTCCAAGCTCTTAACTTTCTTTTTGACCTTGAGCATTCCAATTGTTAAAAAAGATAATTTCTTTTCTTTTTCCCTGCCGTGGCGCCTCTCTTTTGAAGGATGTCTTTGGGATGGTCCAAGTCTCGGCCGTGAGTTCAGGCCTACTGCCTGGGCAGCTGCAACTGGATCGTCACCGCCGATCACGAAAAGGCAAGTGCCACTTCCCGACCTCTGTCGCTCGCCCCGGCCTAAACCGTTCGTGCTGACATAGAGCGCACAAAATTGCGATTTTTTTCGACCTTGACGTATCCTCAAGTACACCACCTGTTGCACCACCCCACCACCGTACACCACCTGTAACACAACTCGCCTAAAACACTAACTGTAACTAACTAACTAAAACACCACTGTAACAACAACTCGCCTAAAAAATTTGGGATTGGTTACTTTCAAGTTTTTCTATTAATTATTTTAAAAAGTTCATTGTTGCACGAGGGCGTGGTATGCCGAGATAGGCCTTCTCTCGTTACACAAATGGTGTCCCCAGATACTGTACTATGCAGGGGTTTCCCCAGGATTCTAATCAAGGGGGGTGTCCCAATGGCTCAAGGGGGGGGGGGGGGGGGGGGGGGGGGGGAGGGCGATGCGAGGGAGGCGAGAGCTAGATAAAATATAAAACTTTCTTTTTTAGTCCACTAGCTAAATTACAGACGTCTATTAACCAAATGCTCATACCCGTAATGTATGTTTCCTTTCTCTATATATACACCTGAGAGGTGGTGTTTTCTACTTAATCTAAAAAAAAGAATTTTATTTTTTCCCTTTTTTTTTTAGGTTCAAGGGGGGGTGTTTAGGAAAACTAGGGGGTCTATACCCCCCTAGGGGGGTCTAGGGAAATCCCTGGTACTATGGACTAGAACAACTGTATCTGGCAGCAGTGTAAAGCCACTAGACGAAGAAACTATGGTCGAAGACAGGTTAAGTCTAAGGGAAGCTTCTCCAACTCTTTCCACTTAGCAGAGCGAATGCTGGAGAGGAGGCGACCTCCTCTCCAGCATTCACTCTTCTAAAGTGAAAGAGGTGGGAAGAGCTTCTCCCTGACTCTTAAACTGTCACCGATTGTAGGTGTGCGAGACCAAAAGCTGTAGTGGCAGTCTTCATTTTAGTCTTGAAAATGACTGTGCTTGAGTTCCAAATCTCTCAAGGGGCTCCAAATTACAGTAGACTCTCAATAATTCAAAACTCCAAGGGAGCCGCAAGATTTGTTTGAATGATCAGAAATTTATCTAAATATGAGGCAAGATAAAATTATTTGTTATATAGATGGCTACGCATACAAAGCAGATATTTGATGATTTCCTCTACACAGGCCTACTAATCATAAGCAGGAATGCCACACACGAGACATTGGTGAAACGAATGACATAAGTTTATTCTGTAGTAAAGTGGTTAGTTGGACAAGTTGGTAATGATTGAACATGGTTAAAATTCATTCTATTTCTTTCTTTCTATTTATGCGCAATTTTAACCATGTATAAGTTTATCAATCCATCAAGAATGTTGTTTATCATGGGCTGTTTAGACAACACGTGACACCTCAAAGCAAAATTAAGTTTGCGTATCTAGCAAAAAAGTCATCTACCGTAAAATCCCGTAAGGACGCCCACCCAAAATGAAGAGATAAATGGTGGAAAACATGGGGTGGGCTATCTTTGGGGATTCCACAGCAAAACTTTATCAAAAATTAATGATAAGTGTCGGGGCACCCACTACAAACCATGTGACGTGGGAACCGATGCCGCAGATCGCGGACACGGCAAATTCGCGTTTCAGCGATGCGATAAACACGCGGGAATTTGCTACAAACTCCTGTGTCTTGGGAAAGGATAGCGCAAGTGGCCGACGCTGCATATTCGCGTTTCACGGTGCAAAGGACTCGCGGGAAGCCCGCCGAGAACTCGCATGTCACGGGAACGGATACCGCAGATCGCGGACGCAGCAGATCAAGTTGCAAGGTGCAATAAAGAAGCAGGAACCCGCTACAATCTTGCCTGTCAGGGAAACCGATATCGCGCGCGCAGATTGCGGGCAAAAGCACGGGAATACGCTACAAACTCGCATGTCACGGAAGCAAATACCGCAGATCGCGGATCGCGACAGAATCGCATTTACACGATGCAATATACATGCGGGAACAACTCGCGTGTGTTACGAACAGCTAAAATTCGAGTATCGCGCGCGCTGATCGCGGACAAAAACACGGGAATCTGCGACCGCTACGAACTCGGGAGCGGATACCGCAAATCGCAAACGCAGCAAGCAGATTCGCATTTCACGATGCAGTATACACGCGGGAACAACTCGCGTGTTACGCCAGCCGATATAACGCGCAGATCGCAGACAAAAACGCAGGAATCCGCTATGAACTCGCTTCGGACAGACCGGTACTGCCGATCGCATCGTTGATGTGCGGTTCCCGTAGGACATCGCTGAGGTCCAATGGGAATCGGGGAGTGGGTGATGTTTCGGAATTTTTATGTTATAGATATCCAGCCAGAAAAATGGGATGTGCGATCTCTCGGCGCAGGGCACCCTTACGGGATTTTACGGTATTATGGACTATTAGGTGGGAGGCACGTGAGCGGCGAAAATGGGTGCAGCGCGCAGTTTTCGCAGCAACTTGCGCGCACACCGTGGACGTAGGACGTACGTTGTGCCGCCGCGTCACAGCATCCGTGCAAGATGCTATGGAAACTGCCGCTTGGTGCCCATTTTCATCGCTCTCATGTCTCCCGTCTTAGACCCGTTGAGTGTGCCTCTTACCGAGCTCCGGCATACTGCGGAGAAGCAATACTTGCAGAAGTGAGCTCGCAGATATTGTTTCTCTGCAGTGCACTGGCGCTCAGAAAGAAGCGCACTCAACGGGGCTGCGAGAACAAAAAGAATGAATTACGCAAAAAGGCCGTTCGAATTAAGCGGCTTATAAGTACATTGAAAACATAGCAGGACAACCCGAATTTTTAAAGTAATTACGCGAAAAGGCTGTTCAAATTAAGCGGCTTATAAGTACATTGAAAACATAGCAGGACAACCCAAATTTTTAAAGTTGTTTGAATTAAATAGAGTATTAAATATCCGAGGTAGAATCACCGCGAGTCCATCATACTCTTGTGGATCACATCACATGGTGACACAAATAAAGCGACACTGCACGCAAGTAGGTTTTCGAACGCCAAGGTACAAAACTTACTCTGGTGCGAGATTCGGTAAATTTGGGAAAGCGACCCACGGCAATGGAATATCTGGCGGCACCTAGCAACCCTTTTTTTTTCTTTTTTAGCTTGATCGCTGGATTTAAATTTAAAGTGGGGTGTGGTAATTTAACTATACTGAGACGGAGGAGCATACCGAGGAACAAAGTCCAAATCATGCATTCTAGTTTTCTTTGTCCCCCGACCGTATGCGCAGTGCTGGGATATAGATAGCGACACCTAGCGACTATTTCACGAGTTTGATCGCTCGATTTACATTTGAGATGTGGTGTGGTGATGTGACTACGGGCGCTGATTACTGAACTTGGGTGGAGGAGCGGTCCAAGCATGGAGCCAATCATGCGTTCTACTTTTCTTCGTACCTGACCGTACGTGCCGGCTGTTTGCACACCTGCAGATAGTGTACATGTCTGGCTCGTCCACCCTGACCACCCACCCCAAGCCGATCGAGCACGGCCCGCTGCGTAACGCGGACGTACTCATACTCACCAGCCTCACCCAGACACCGCTGGCTAACCCAGACACCATGCTTGGAGAGTTCTGCATCACTGTTGGTATGTCCGAATTCCTGACACGTTTGCTTGTCATGTAAGAAGAACACGCATTGTTTAGTATTATTGTCGGGACATGCAGATTATTAAATTGTATTAAACGACAAAGAAAAAACTTGTCAAAATTAAGGGAAACTTTTTGAAAAAATTAACTGCCAGTGGTGGCACACAAACCCATGGCTTCTTGCTTATTCTGGTGTAATGGCATGCAGTACCACCTGCCTACAGTAAAAACTAATATACCAAAAGTATAGATATAGTGAAGCAAAACAAAAATATGTTTGTGCTACTGGTACATGTTTGAGAAATACTAATATATCAAAGATTACTAGTATTGTAAATAACTTTTTTTCTGCAAGAATTAAATAGAAGAGACTTTGTTACAGAGAGGTTTTTGCCACATCTGTCTCTCAGTAACACCTTCGAAATGGTGTAGCTCTTCCTTCAACAGATGACCAGCTGTGCGATCAGTGCATCCTCAATTGCTTTGTCCGTACACAAGAAATGTAGCACTATATAAACTACTTTGAAAATAAAGTATAAGTGTAAAGTAATATTATACTTCAAACTACTTTATTTTCGTGGGATCGGCAATCTGCAAATTGTGGCTTTGGGGACTATATTTGGCAATTGGGAGTGGTTTGCAATGAAATCGTTACCCTGGCACGATATATTCGAGTGATCCCTCTTTGTGGCAATATTCAGCAAAATTCGTAAAAGTTGTGTCCTTGCGAAAATGAAGTGAACGCTTTTCCTGGGCGGGCATCCAGTTTTACTATCGTGCCTCGTCTCCGCGTTTCCATCTGCAGCGATGACCGTCAAGATGGGCGGCAACGTGCTCATCCCGTGCTACCCTTCGGGGGTGACCTACGACCTGTTCGAGTGCCTCTCCGGCCACCTGGAGACGACCGGGCAGGTCAACGTGCCCATGTACTTCCTCTCCCCGTTGCGGACAACTCTCTCGCCTACTCCTCCATCCTAGCCGAGTGGTGAGCGAATCCATCCTGCTCGGGGCTGTGCGTCTCTTAAAAGGGGGGACTCGGCTCAGCTTTAGAGCTTTTCTGAGCGACTCGTGAGAGCTTGCGAGAAGCTGCGGGCAGTAGTGAGGACCCTGTGTGGACTCGTGAAAGTCTATAAGGATTGTGAGAGCTCATAAGGATTTGCAGAAGCTTGTGAGAACTTGCGAGAGCATGCGAGGACTTGAGTGCCAGAGAAAAGGTGGGAGAATTTGGAAGAGCCTTCTAGTAGCCGTAAGCTAGCTTTGGGGAAAAGGCTAGATAGAAGGCGGGGCAATATGAGCTGGCCCAGCGTCGTTCGGACTGGAGTGGCAAAAAAAGCCACGCTGGGAGTCCCGGGTGTGGTGAGCTTTAGACAAAGAGGTTGGAATTGACTGCAATGTTTTTACAGCGGAGCTGTTATGGGCTAGTTTCCCCGGGATTGTGTCCCCTGCAAAGAATGAAGACACCGAACTCAGGACAGCCACCACCATCTATGAGCGACGGCGGCAAGCCACGTATCTGGTTGCCGCCATCGCTCATAGATGGCGGCAGCCTTTCCAGTCTGGCTTGCCAACTTGCGGCCGGCCATTACTTTCCATTGTACAACTCCGCTGGTCTTCTTTCTTCACCAGAGTGGAAAGGCTGAAAGATTTTTTATTTTCATACTGTGACAATTTTATGGCTCAGCATCCTGAGGCACCCGTGTGGTATTTTAATCCTCTCAGCTGACATTAAGCTGGGCCGGCTCATATTGCCACTGACTGTACGTTTTTGAGCGCCGACATATGCAAGTGCGAGGATTTGTGAGAGCTTGTTAGCACTCGTGAGTATCAGTGAGCTCTGGAGAGGGGCTAGGAGCATTTCCAAGTGCCGAGACACATTTTTGGGTGCTTTTGTTGCCTCTGGGTTGCTATGAGCAGTTGTGAAAGGTTTTTAGCACGTGTGAGTCCATGATAACTTAGGAGTGGCCATTTGATTTTGGAAGGCTTGTGTGCATTGTGAAACTTACGTATTCTTAAGAAATTGTATGAAGCATTGCAAAATTCATTAGCAATTCTAAAAGCTAACCATTAACCTGTGAGTCTGCAAGCGTTTCTGGATTGCTACCTACTTGAGGGATGTTGTTATCATCTTCAAGTACCCCTGACCATGTGGAAGTGCACATAAGCATTTGTCGGTGCTTGTGAACACTCCTGGGAGAAAGTGCAAGCAACATACCTCATAAACCGAGAAATATCTACCAAATGTTCTACACTTCTGCAAGGTTTCATGACATTTGCAACAATTAGGTTGGCGATTCTGAGAGTTGCTTTGACAATTTACGAGAATCCGATAGCTTTACTCGGCATCAACTACTTTCTACAACGTTGTCAAGGCTAGTGAAGCTTTCGCAGCACTGGAGCCCCGCAGTGCCGCGAGATGATGTGGCTTGTTTTTGTATCTCGTTTGCAAAACCTGCGCAAGCATCTTTTACAGCTTCGGAGCAGTGTGGAAGCTACACCAGCCGTGGCAATTCAGCACAAAATATTGACACCAAATATAGTCCTCGTGTCCGCGTAGCATCATCATCTCCACACCTTGCAGGCTTTCTTCCGCAAAGCAAGCGAAGGTATACCTTCCCAAGAGCCCTTTCCCCATGCCCAGCTGGTCCGTGGGGGACGTTTGAAGCCCTTCTCGAGCATTCAAGGTGCCTTCCAACTTCTTCCAAACTTTGTAGTTTTTAGAGACCCACACTTCTTTGCTCATAAAGCACTTAATAAAAAAAAGCTAAAAAGGTTCTTGAAAAAAAAAAAAAACGAGTTAGAGGAGAATTCTAGCGTATTTTGGTTCTATTAATATGAATGTCGCAAACGTTTCACCCAAAAGTATCAATAGACGTAAAAAAAAACTAAAAAAAAACGAAAATTTATTTGTTGGGTGTCACGTTGTACCCAGAGGTTCTCAACTGCCTCATCCGTGCTGCTTGTGGAGGAACGTGGGCAGAGCTTTTGACTGCTCGGGCAAGGCTTGCGGTAGGCGCGGAAATGTCGAGATCTCCATATGACACGTCACGATTCCCTCCTCTCACCATACGCGACGGGAGGGAGGGGCTTCCGCTCTATTTTGAAAGAGCTGTTGTGGATTACTTGGTGCATCAATCCGGAATTGGTAATTTTGGTATTCATAACCCTGGAGGCCAAATAAAGACGATTTAACCCCTTGCTTACTCATTTTCTTTTTTTTGGAGGAAGATACAGCAAAATTTTATTTTAAACAGGCAATTTGCAGTAAAATGAGACAAAAACACTTCCTCGACTTCCAGGTGTGGTATCTCGCTTTAACTTAGGACTTCTGGTTTAAGTCCCACTGAGGTGCAGACACCGAAGTTAATGGAATGCTTGCAGGATTCGCATTGTTTTCATCACTCCTCTCATTGTCTACCAAACTATCGTCCGATTCCGAAAAATGAGAAAAGCCAAAGGATTTGTCTTCACATATGCCTGAGCATTAATCACTTCCAAAAAGAAGTTTTGGATCTCTTTGTCGGCTAAAGCGGACCTCCCGCCAAAGCCATGTTGTTTTAGTGCGAACGCTCACAAGCGGCTGTTTTTGTTTTTCTTGGCTAAATGGAGCGTTCTTTCTCTGTCACACAGCAAAACAAACGAGCAAACAACCCAAGGTGGATAGAGCAACAGGAGTGGTTTTGCCATCTGCTGGAGAACGCACTAAACAAGTACCGAAACCGAAACACTAGTCACACTCGTGGTCGGGCTTTACACTCTGCAAGGGTGGCACGGGTCACTCAATATCAGTAGTCAAGAGGTTAAGCATTTATTTTCTCAAATACAGAACTGCCTCAGTTTCCAAGCGATTCATTGCAGTGTGCAGAAAGAGACTGGTAAACGACAGGGTTTAAATGCGTGGTGTGTCCTGGTACCTGAAGCGGTACATTCAGCATTGTCGTGGAATGTGACATTCGTGTCCGAGTGCAGACTGCAGTGTCAAGTTTCAATGATTTTTGGATTTTCATTGATTGCTGGGCCTCTTCCGAATATGATTGGTTCTCTCTTGTATCCTATGGCAAAGTAGACGTGCCCGGCTCTTGCAGAATGTTGGGAGACCTTCGAGCAGTAAGCATAGGTTAAATATCTGTGTCAATATTCCAGCCACTTCTTATATTTGTGCTATGAATGTTTTTTGTTTTGTTTTGTTTTGTTTCTCATTTGAGCTGGGTATAGACCGACACGCGGCCATGACGTCACGCTGCTGCGGTGTGCGCTGTCGACGGCACTACGCATGCGTAGACGCTTCACTTCACGCAAATTCGGTTTCTACACATGTTCGGTGCCCACACCTGGTGTGGGCAAACGCGGGCTTGTTTGTAAACGGCGTGTCGATCTATACATCTTTGAAAGTCGCATAGCATAAATTTATTATTTTTCCTGCAATATTTTTATATTGACCAGCTGTATATTCCAAACTTTGTTTTTTTTTCCCAGTATGCTTGTAAGCTGAACTATCATGATTAAACAGTTCTTGCTCCAATTATACGGGATTTTGGACTGCAACATGTCTGGACGGCAAACTTGGGAAAGCAGCGAGTGGATTACTATACAATTCCTAATAAGATCTGCACATTATTCGCAAAATCTGACTCTAAAACCATATTAACTCTCTCAGGGTCAGTGATACAAGGAATACACAGTATCATCAAAAATTTCTATAGCAAGCAGGTGCAAATTTTATGCCGTCATCTCAACGGACTAAAACGAAAAGTTCTGCAGGGACCTATTCAACGAAATCTATGCCCTACACATGTTAAACTCTAGGTGGAAACGATACATCAAGATCTCGTGCATCTAGGAATCAAATTGGCTATGCGGAGAGCAAGTCGTCCGCTCTCTGCGTAGGGGTTCCGGCGACGCCGGAACGACACCGAGTTCTGATTGGCTTTGATTGGAAGGACAGTGGGTAGACCTCAATGCTAGGATGCCTTAAGGTCTACCCACTATTTTGTTCTTTCAATCGGCCAGTAAGAGCTCGGCGTTTTCTGACATCATCGCAACCCCTGTGCAAGAAGCAGACGAACCTGCGCCCCGCATACATCTCCTCGCCCCCCCCCCCCCCCCCCAGAAAAAGAAAATGAAAACCAAGCAAGTTAGACTTTGTCGCAGTGCTTACACGATTAGGCGACGAAACGAAAATGAAACTTTCATTTCTGCAGCGGAAGGGTTTACAGCCGACTTCCACACGCCGTGCATCGTGTTTGCGGGCCACCCATCCCTGCGCTTTGGCGACGTCGTCCACTTCATGGAGCTCTGGGGTCCCTCGTCCAACAACGTCGTCATCTTCACAGGTGCCGGTTTTCTTCTCAGTCGCCCACAGAGTGAGAACGGCAGGGTGTCTTGGGGATGCCCGGCCTCCGACACGCGCTTGTCCCTTCCCCGACGCACGTTCGTCGCGCGTGCACACTTGGAGCCGAAGAGGCGTTGAAGCTTTTGTCGAAGGTGGAAAGCTTGCGTCAAAAGCGGCACGGCTGAAAGACCTCCCCGTTGTTCTCATATTCTGTCAGCGACCACAGTCGGCTTTCGTCTCTTGACGTTCGAGCGACGTGTCACCCGTTTCTCATCCTTTCGCCCCCTGCCCGCACCCACAGAGCCGGACTTCAATTTGGCGGACGCCATCGCACCGTTTCAGCCGATGGCAATGAAGGTTGGTGACCTAGGTATCAGTCTTCCGGGTTCGCCTCGTTTGACCTGACCCCCTGTTTGCCCGCCTCGTCGGAAATCCGAGTAGTGGTGCATTCTTTTAAGGTCAAGATTTCTGGGAACATTGCTGAGGCCTGCAGCAGTGGCATGGGAGGGAATACTTTTTGGTGGGGGGGCAAGGCAAGCGGGCAGATAATCTTGTCTATCTCCAGTCATAGTCAGTGGCGCACCACTCCCATGCATGCACGCGGGACACTTTTTTTTGCCCTCTGTTTTTTTTCTTGGCTTTGGGCCGGCATCAGTCATTCGGAGAGCGGTTGGCTTCGTTAAATCCCCTGTTCGAGCTGATGCTATGGAGTGCAGTACTTTGAGAATGTTTAGTAACTCTATTGAACTGCTTTCAGGACATTTTGCCTCAGAACTTCGAAGTGCAATATTGTTGTGATACAGTATACTTAAAAACCTCAATATTATTTTTTCATTTCTTTTACAGCTTTTAAAAAGGCATTGCAACATTTTTAACTTCAAAATGATTTGCAAATTTAAATTTTTACAATATTCATCTTACCAAAAGGGATAGAGACGCCACCTCATTCTTTTGAAACATCACGATCCCGTTCAAAATGGTAAAGCAAAGAACGGGAATATTTCGCGACTTGCAGCTTTCAGTGGTAGCCACGGGAACTGTGGTGTAATGCCAACCTGGGCGCATTGTAATGATTTGGCAAGATGTGCTATTATGTGCTCAACCTAGCGTAGTGCCACCACCATGAACGCCAAACTAGTGTCGTTCTTAGAAAGCAACAACAGGCTGCAGGAGTATGTTGGCATCAAACAGATACAAATCTTTCCCGGAGAAAACCCTTCACGCTCTGCAATACCAGCAGTGAATACAGCGCGCGCGTCAGCAGTATGCAAACTGCTTCTCGACACCGACAGTTATGCGGCCCGGCTCTTAGAGCCCGTCAGTAGCAGTACCAGCTACTTATCGACGTTACTGGCAGGCACACCGTCCAACTTGCTGAGAGTCTGCGACTGCGCAGAGTCTAAGAAAACGCGAATATTTACATTCCCAGATTGCACTGCTGATCCTTCGCTACTCTTCTCTGCGAAGCCCTCGCTCCCTGCTGGACATAAAAGTTCACCCGGTTCTCAAAAAACGTCATTGAATCTTTTACAGTCGAATCCAGATATATTGAATTCAGAGGATCGTAAAATAGTTCGATATATTGATAATTTGATATACAAAAATATGTTAACTTAAGCTCGAGTTGAAATTTTTGCACGTCTGTGCTGATAGGGAGTTTCGTACATCGTATCCGCTGTCCCGCAACGTCTTCTGCAACCCGCTACGATACTCTAGAACTCTACAGTCAAGGCTATCGGTGTGCAGGAGCAGTTGCGGCTTCTTTGTTGCAAAGGGCTTAGCGGAGGGCTTGCAAAGGGCTTGCCAAAGGGCTTACCAAATAGACGCTCTAAGAGCCACTAAATACAGTAGAGCTCAGTTAGTGAAGATCACAAACGCCGCTGCATTTTATGCGACAGTGTTTGCGATCGTTTACACCTGGCCACGACCTCCACACAGCTCAAACAACAAAACACAAAAAAATAATTTTAAAAAAATATGAAAAAAGCGAGTCGCATTAAAAAAAAAACTTGATCCACAGAATAAAGTCAAGCAAGCAACAAAAAAGAAATCTCACTAAATTCAGACACCAAGAAAAGAAAGGCAAAAAAGAAAAAACGGGCAAAGCAAGAACGGCAAAGGAAAAAAAGGTAAACAAAGATAAGTGTTCGAAGTGTGATTTCTCAACCGTTGTTGTCAATACATCCAACTTGCAGACACACAACAAACACACAGACAGCGCCCTGTCTGTGTGTTTCTTCGACCTCGTCCTACGTCTTTTTTGCGCTGTTCCCACCAATCACAATGTACCACCAACTAGCCCAACTACATGCCTTGCTGCAACTTGCAGAAGACTTTTTTTTTGCTTATTTTATTTTGGGGTTAAGGAGGCGCGCGGCGACAGCGGTGTTCGGGGAAAGAATGCACGCTATTGTTCCAACAGCAGGCACTTCTTGCCCTCTCTATGCGTGCGCGTGCCCTTCACCGTGCTTTTGCCATCCTCCACTTGGCGGTCTGCCAGCCCTGCAACGGGAGCTATGTGCTCGCCGCTCACGCAATCCGACCGCGAAAGATGTGACGCCCGGAGAAGGGATGGGCAGCTGTGCTTGGTCTGCTATATCGAGTGTCCCCGCCATGGGAGTTCGATAGAGAAAAACAATGCTCCTGTACTATTACATGTGATTTTCAAGGGGATGTTTTGGTCTGTTTGATATAAACAATAATTCGAAATACCCAGGTGTGATATAACCGGGCTCGACTGTATATATATTTTCCCTTCAGGACAAGTTTTTGGTGGCGCGCTAAGAACTTAAATACTCAAAAGTGAAGGCTTTCGCCTCAAGCACGGAGAACAAAGGGTCTCTCGCAACAATGAATGTTGCTTGATGCACGCCAATTCAAAACACGAACGCGTGTATGAATCAGACTGCGCTCGCTCAAAGGAGTGGCACTGCGGGTTGCCGACTCGGCATTAATCGCTCAATCATAAGTGCCGTGATCAGAACACTTGTGGTACGGAGCAATCATAGGCAAGGAATTGCTGGCAAGGGCCAGACAAGGGGATGGAGGCCAGAAGCCACGACCACGATAAAGGAAGTTGTGGCTCCACGTTAGGCGCCATTTTATGTGGGGATATGCTAGCTACCAACAGAGGTACCGATAGAGTAACCAAAGGGTTATCTCAACAGCGGCGGCAATCTCAAAGCAGACGTCAAACCTAGTAGCGCAATCCCCACATCTCCGCGGCTATGTAGATGACAATTAGGGCCACATTACCAAGAGTCGGTTTGATAAATTACCTTCGTCGGTGCCAGTGATCCACTACCTTGTCTGACTCTCTCGAATATAGCGGAAGAGAAGGCGCACATACCAGAGTAAAGACATAGTCCAAGAGCATTTATTGAAACACTCTCAAAATGAACTACTACGTCCCCATCCAAAATGCTCCCCGTGCCTGCAAGGTAAGAGAAGGTCCTTACCTGCCAGACATGAGGTTCCGGAGAGCCAAGATTGGATGGCATTGGAAAAGTCACCAATATACGTCCTATCTCTTTCGCGGTCACCGGACGAGTCCCCTTCCCGAAAGTGGGAAAACATGAGGCGAAACCTTCTCGCCTGTCAGCAGCGATCCGCATCCGAGCGGGAGAACAGAAAGAGGTCTTCCCGGTAGAAAGTGAGGAAAGGGCCCCTTTAGACAGGGGACCCTCCGCTTCACAAACAGGTCAGAGTTCACGGCGAAGGAGTCCGAGCATTCCGATTTGCGGCCGTTATCCCATCCATTGGGGAAGTGAGACCCCAGGAATCCCCACAACGTTCAGTTTGGCAACAATGTATTCTTGCCGAATCTTTCAAAACGTTAGGCGAAAGTCCGGCTTTGCCGAATCCCAAGATCCGACACCGAAGTTTCGATTCGGCAAAAGTTTGGCCCGTCACTACTCTAAACCGTAGAAAACAGCGCGCGACCACGGAGAAGAGAGTGAGCGTGACTCGAACCAGCCAGTTCTTCATAGGCGGTTTTTGGGCAGAAAGAAAACAAATTCGAGCTACAAATCGTGCTTTTAGTAGCTGGGCTCTCATATGTCATGTACAAACAAAAACCTTGGCGAGCATAAATACCCTGTCAGTGTCCCTTTAAGGACGTTTGGAAACCCCTGCTCTACTCTAATAGCATCGACCTGCTTATCACCCCGAAATTTATTTATATGGGTGCAACACTTTTCGTGATCTGCCGGTAGTTTGTGCCTCACGACAAAGAAGATTTTCTGAGGGTGTTTATCTGCAAATGTACAATGCAGGCCCTCTGTTTCCCGATCGACACAAGCCTGAGCTTTGTGCAAGCCAATAAGCTTGTGCGTGACCTCAAGCCGAGCAACCTCGTGCTGCCGCGCCAGCACACGGTGCCCCCCTCCTGCAGCCGCACCGGAGCGACCTCGTCATCGAGGCGGTATGTGTGGCCGGCTCTTGGCTCGGCGTTTTTTTGTTTGCGCCGAGTTGGCTGCTTTTGATATTTTCTGTTGACTTTAGAGTTTGGCCTTGTTGGGTCAGACCAGGCTGAGAGTAACCTTGAATCTTCAGTTGTTTATTACGGAGTAGCCCACTAGGACAATCAACCCAGGCAAATTTCTTCGTCTTTTCGTCATCTCTATCAATCTTTCAGTTGCTTTTCTTGGCTGATGATGGCAAGTTATCAAATTATCGGCCACAAAAACATTTAAAAAGAATTCAGCAAGTTTTACAGTTTTTCTCTATCAATCGAATCATTGTTTTAAAATATCAGCTTGCAGGATGAAAGAGTGAAAAAATACGTGGTTGTTCTGTATAGTCCATCGTGCTTCGCCACCTCGGTGGCTCGGAGGCAAAGCGCCAGAATACGGATACCGAGGTGGCAGGTTCAAATCCCAGTCAAGGTACTTGCAATCTAACGGAGGCTTATTGCAGCGTAGGAGATTTCGGTTGCATGTTAAGAGATCCCTAGGTGGTCGAAATTAGTCCTCATTCCTCCGCCGCAGCGTGCCAGACTTGCTTCGAATTTGAGCACTGTTGGTGTTGTTGAGCCTAACCTTCAATTGCTCATCTGAGAGCTTGTCGCCCTTGGTGCCCTACCGCCAGGACTGCGACGTCCAGACCTTCACTCGTGGCAGCATTGTGCACATCCCAGTTCATCGGAGGTACCAGAGGATCGAGATGAACGCGGAGGTGAGTTGCTCCGTTGACTGGTTGTCTTCACGTGCCACAATTCGAAAACAAGATCACTCAGAATACTTGGGCGTCGCAAGTTCAATTTTAAGTGTTGTACCGCCGTGCACTTTTGTAAACGCTACTGTGTGATGCATGACAAAGTTATTCCATGTTAGTGGCCGTACCGCGCTAGTCACGTTGCTTCTCTCGGCAGTGGCACAAATCGACACGTTTCGAGGGTGACCATCTTGACCTGCACTGCTGCCTGAATTGTAACTGCACCCTGCAGAAGTGTGAACAGAGTGCCATTTTCACTAACACCTCAAGAACTCTTGATGAACACCTTCATGGACATCCTCGCAGGATGTCCTTCTTAGGACTCTCAAGACACCCCATAGACGTCCCGTGGATGCTTGTTTCTGGGATGCTGGCTCTCTCCGCGAGCACCTGAACTTGCATTATAAATAGGATTCTGCGATTTCGGCCAATAAAGCCGTAAAAGTAACCCCGGGCCGGACTTCATTGAAATCTGAGAAAATGGAAATACAGTAGACTCTTATTAATTTAAACTCTAGGAAGCCACAAGTTTTGTTTGAATTATCGGAAGTTTGCATTGTCAGAAATTCATCTAAATATGATGCATGATAAAATTATGATTTTCCATATGCATGGGTTCACATACAGAGCAACTATTTGATGATTTTCTCTGCATAGGCCTCCTGATCATAAGCAGGTATGCCATACATGAAACGTTTGTGAAATGTTTGACATTAGTTGTTCAAAAATTTTGTTTATTGTGGGCTAGTATTTAGACAGCACATGACAACTCAAAAATCAAAATTAAGTTTGTTCATTGGGCACATTAGCCCCGATGTGCCCGATGTGTTTGTCCATTGGGCCAAGAAGTTGTCTAATGTGAACTACTAAGCAGGGGACACATGAACAGTGAAAATGGGCACCACGTGGCAGTTTTCATTGCAACTTGCCTGGATGCTGTGACGTGGACCTATGCCATGCCGCCTCGTCACAGCGTCCGTGCAAGTTGCTATGGAGATTTTCGCGTGGTACCCGTTTTCATAGCTCATGTGTGCCCTGCCTGAATCCCGTTGAGTGCGCTTCTCACCGAGCACCTATGCACTGCGGAGAAGCAACACCTCGAGGAAGCAAGCTGCGCGAGTGTTGCTTCTCCGCAGTGCACCGGCGCTCGGAAAGAACGCGTACTCGACAACCGTGGGAACAAAAAGTATAAATTACATGAAAACACCGTGCGAATTAAACGGCTTAGGAATACATTAAAAACAGCAGGACAACCCAAATTTGGAAATTTTGTTTGAACTGACCAGAAGTATGAAATATCCGAGTTTGAATTATCGCGAGCTTACTGTAACCCCAAATCGAAGGGAAAGTCCCGATTTTTCTCTGTCCCGCCTGTCCCCAGCTGTGCTAGTTACTTGTATGTCACTCAATTCTCCCTAGATAGTTTCTGCCAGTCTTCTATTAAAGTGAAGTTATCATCTATTTTTCCATTCTTGTCTGCAAACCTCGGGGCTCTAACCAAATTTGTCGCCCCCTTCCGGGAGGGCAGGACTAGCCCTGAGCACCTAAACACAACATGTCCTATTGTCTCGTCTTCCCCTTGGCATACGGCCCACCGCATATCCATTTCCTCATACTTTGTTCCTATTATGTCCTAGTCCTCAATACCCCTGTTCTAGCCTCAAAGTACAACAAGCTCCCCGTGAATTATCATACCAATGTCCCTTCCTTACTTCCTGTTTTCGTCCCTATACATAGTTAAAGCTGATCTTCCCTGCATTCTTTCCTCCCACATTTTCTCTCGAGCTTCTTTGACTTCCTTTTACACAGAGGTAGTCTGCTCTGCCCCAGCACTTGACTGTTGCCAAAGACCAAGGTTGGATGCCGGCCTTCTAAAGGCTGGGAGAGAGGGGAGAAAAGATTGTGTTGTGACGTATGTGTCCTATTCAGTCAAAGAACAAATGATGTGTTGGGAATTGCTGCCCTGAACAGGCCACCAATTCCCAACACAACATTTGTTCTTTGACTGAATAGGACACATACGTCACAACACAATCTTTTCTCCCCTCTCTCCCAGCCTTTAGAAGGCCGGCATCCAACCTTGGTCTTTGGCAACAGTCAAGTGCTGGGGCAGAGCAGACTACCTCTGTGTAAAAGGAAGTCAAAGAAGCTCGAGAGAAAATGTGGGAGGAAAGAATGCAGGGAAGATCAGCTTTAACTATGTATAGGGACGAAAACAGGAAGTAAGGAAGGGACATTGGTATGATAATTCACGGGGAGCTTGTTGTACTTTGAGGCTAGAACAGGGGTATTGAGGACTAGGACATATAAGGAACAAAGTATGAGGAAATGGATATGCGGTGGGCCGTATGCCAAGGGGAAGACGAGACAATAGGACATGTTGTGTTTAGGTGCTCAGGGCTAGCTCCTGCCCTCCCGGAAGGGGGCGACAAATTTGGTTAGAGCCCCGAGGTTTGCAGACAAGAATGGAAAAATAGATGATAACTTCACTTTAATAGAAGACTGGCAGAAACTATCTAGGGAGAATTGAGTGACATACAAGTAACTAGCACAGCTGGGGACAGGCGGGACAGAGAAAAATCGGGACTTTCCCTTCGATTTGGGGTTACAGTAAGCTCGCGATAATTCAAACTCGGATATTTCATACTTCTGGTCAGTTCAAACAAAATTTCCAAATTTGGGTTGTCCTGCTGTTTTTAATGTATTCCTAAGCCGTTTAATTCGCACGGTGTTTTCATGTAATTTATACTTTTTGTTCCCACGGTTGTCGAGTACGCGTTCTTTCCGAGCGCCGGTGCACTGCGGAGAAGCAACACTCGCGCAGCTTGCTTCCTCGAGGTGTTGCTTCTCCGCAGTGCATAGGTGCTCGGTGAGAAGCGCACTCAACGGGATTCAGGCAGGGCACACATGAGCTATGAAAACGGGTACCACGCGAAAATCTCCATAGCAACTTGCACGGACGCTGTGACGAGGCGGCATGGCATAGGTCCACGTCACAGCATCCAGGCAAGTTGCAATGAAAACTGCCACGTGGTGCCCATTTTCACTGTTCATGTGTCCCCTGCTTAGTAGTTCACATTAGACAACTTCTTGGCCCAATGGACAAACACATCGGGCACATCGGGGCTAATGTGCCCAATGAACAAACTTAATTTTGATTTTTGAGTTGTCATGTGCTGTCTAAATACTAGCCCACAATAAACAAAATTTTTGAACAACTAATGTCAAACATTTCACAAACGTTTCATGTATGGCATACCTGCTTATGATCAGGAGGCCTATGCAGAGAAAATCATCAAATAGTTGCTCTGTATGTGAACCCATGCATATGGAAAATCATAATTTTATCATGCATCATATTTAGATGAATTTCTGACAATGCAAACTTCCGATAATTCAAACAAAACTTGTGGCTTCCTAGAGTTTAAATTAATAAGAGTCTACTGTATTTCCATTTTCTCAGATTTCAATGAAGTCCGGCCCGGGGGTTACTTTTACGGCTTTATTGGCCGAAATCGCAGAATCCTATTTATAATGCAAGTTCAGGTGCTCGCGAGAGAGCCAGCATCCCAGAAACAAGCATCCACGGGACGTCTATGGGGTGTCTTGAGAGTCCTAAGAAGGACATCCTGCGAGGATGTCCATGAAGGTGTTCATCAAGAGTTCTTGAGGTGTTAGTGGAAATGGCGCTCTGTTCACACTTCTGCAGGGTGCAGTTACAATTCAGGCAGCAGTGCAGGTCAAGATGGTCACCCTCGAAACGTGTCGATTTGTGCCACTGCCGAGAGAAGCAACGTGACTAGCGCGGTACGGCCACTAACATGGAATAACTTTGTCATGCATCACACAGTAGCGTTTACAAAAGTGCACGGCGGTACAACACTTAAAATTGAACTTGCGACGCCCAAGTATTCTGAGTGATCTTGTTTTCGAATTGTGGCACGTGAAGACAACCAGTCAACGGAGCAACTCACCTCCGCGTTCATCTCGATCCTCTGGTACCTCCGATGAACTGGGATGTGCACAATGCTGCCACGAGTGAAGGTCTGGACGTCGCAGTCCTGGCGGTAGGGCACCAAGGGCGACAAGCTCTCAGATGAGCAATTGAAGGTTAGGCTCAACAACACCAACAGTGCTCAAATTCGAAGCAAGTCTGGCACGCTGCGGCGGAGGAATGAGGACTAATTTCGACCACCTAGGGATCTCTTAACATGCAACCGAAATCTCCTACGCTGCAATAAGCCTCCGTTAGATTGCAAGTACCTTGACTGGGATTTGAACCTGCCACCTCGGTATCCGTATTCTGGCGCTTTGCCTCCGAGCCACCGAGGTGGCGAAGCACGATGGACTATACAGAACAACCACGTATTTTTTCACTCTTTCATCCTGCAAGCTGATATTTTAAAACAATGATTCGATTGATAGAGAAAAACTGTAAAACTTGCTGAATTCTTTTTAAATGTTTTTGTGGCCGATAATTTGATAACTTGCCATCATCAGCCAAGAAAAGCAACTGAAAGATTGATAGAGATGACGAAAAGACGAAGAAATTTGCCTGGGTTGATTGTCCTAGTGGGCTACTCCGTAATAAACAACTGAAGATTCAAGGTTACTCTCAGCCTGGTCTGACCCAACAAGGCCAAACTCTAAAGTCAACAGAAAATATCAAAAGCAGCCAACTCGGCGCAAACAAAAAAACGCCGAGCCAAGAGCCGGCCACACATACCGCCTCGATGACGAGGTCGCTCCGGTGCGGCTGCAGGAGGGGGGCACCGTGTGCTGGCGCGGCAGCACGAGGTTGCTCGGCTTGAGGTCACGCACAAGCTTATTGGCTTGCACAAAGCTCAGGCTTGTGTCGATCGGGAAACAGAGGGCCTGCATTGTACATTTGCAGATAAACACCCTCAGAAAATCTTCTTTGTCGTGAGGCACAAACTACCGGCAGATCACGAAAAGTGTTGCACCCATATAAATAAATTTCGGGGTGATAAGCAGGTCGATGCTATTAGAGTAGAGCAGGGGTTTCCAAACGTCCTTAAAGGGACACTGACAGGGTATTTATGCTCGCCAAGGTTTTTGTTTGTACATGACATATGAGAGCCCAGCTACTAAAAGCACGATTTGTAGCTCGAATTTGTTTTCTTTCTGCCCAAAAACCGCCTATGAAGAACTGGCTGGTTCGAGTCACGCTCACTCTCTTCTCCGTGGTCGCGCGCTGTTTTCTACGGTTTAGAGTAGTGACGGGCCAAACTTTTGCCGAATCGAAACTTCGGTGTCGGATCTTGGGATTCGGCAAAGCCGGACTTTCGCCTAACGTTTTGAAAGATTCGGCAAGAATACATTGTTGCCAAACTGAACGTTGTGGGGATTCCTGGGGTCTCACTTCCCCAATGGATGGGATAACGGCCACAAATCGGAATGCTCGGACTCCTTCGCCGTGAACTCTGACCTGTTTGTGAAGCGGAGGGTCCCCTGTCTAAAGGGGCCCTTTCCTCACTTTCTACCGGGAAGACCTCTTTCTGTTCTCCCGCTCGGATGCGGATCGCTGCTGACAGGCGAGAAGGTTTCGCCTCATGTTTTCCCACTTTCGGGAAGGGGACTCGTCTGGTGACGCGAAAGAGATAGGACGTATATTGGTGATCTTTTCCAATGCCATCCAATCTTGGCTCTCCGGAACCTCATGTCTGGCATGTAAGGACCTTCTCTTACCTTGCAGGCACGGGGAGCATTTTGGATGGGGACGTAGTAGTTCATTTTGAGAGTGTTTCAATAAATGCTCTTGGACTATGTCTTTACTCTGGTATGTGCGCCTTCTCTTCCGCTATATTCGAGAGAGTCAGACAAGGTAGTGGATCACTGGCACCGACGAAGGTAATTTATCAAACCGACTCTTGGTAATGTGGCCCTAATTGTCATCTACATAGCCGCGGAGATGTGGGGATTGCGCTACTAGGTTTGACGTCTGCTTTGAGATTGCCGCCGCTGTTGAGATAACCCTTTGGTTACTCTATCGGTACCTCTGTTGGTAGCTAGCATATCCCCACATAAAATGGCGCCTAACGTGGAGCCACAACTTCCTTTATCGTGGTCGTGGCTTGCTGGCCTCCATCCCCTTGTCTGGCCCTTCCCAGCGATTCCTTGCCTATGATTGCTCCGTACCACAAGTGTTCTGATCACGGCACTTATGATTGAGCGATTAATGCCGAGTCGGCAACCCGCAGTGCCACTCCTTTGAGCGAGCGCAGTCTGATTCATACACGCGTTCGGTGTTTTGAATTGGCGTGCATCAAGCAACATTCATTGTTGCGAGAGACCCTTTGTTCTCCGTGCTTGAGGCGAAAGCCTTCACTTTTGAGTATTTAAGTTCTTAGCGCGCACACCAAAACTTGTCCTGAAGGGAAAATATATATACAGTCGAGCCCGGTTATATCACACCCGGGTATTTCGAATTGTTTATATCAAACAGACCAAAACATCCCCTTGAAAATCACATGTAATAGTACAGGAGCATTGTTTTGCTCTATCGAACTCCCATGGCGGGGACACTCGATATAGCAACCAAGCACAGCTGCCCATCCCTTCTCCGGGCGTCACATCTTTCGCGGTCGGATTGCGTGAGCGGCGAGCACATAGCTCCCGTTGCAGGGCTGGCAGACCGCCAAGTGGAGGATGGCAAAAGCACGGTGAAGGGCACGCACGCACCTAGAGAGGGCAAGAAGTGCCTGCTGTTGGAACAATAGCGTGCGTTCTTTCCCCGAACACCGCTGTCGCCGCGCGCCTCCTTAACCCCAAAATAAAATAAGCAAAAAAAAAGTCTTCTGCAAGTTGCAGCAAGGCATGTAGTTGGGCTAGTTGGTGGTACATTGTGATTGGTGGGAACAGCACAGAAAAGACGTGGAGACGAGGTCGAAGAAACACACAGACAGGGCGCTGTCTGTGTGTTTGTGTGTGTCTGCAAGTTGAATGTATTGACAACAACGGTTGAGAAATCACACTTCGAACACTTATCTTTGTTTACCTTTTTTTCCTTTGCCGTTCTTGCTTTGCCCGTTTTTCTTTTTTTGCCTTTCTTTTCTTGGTGTCTGAATTTAGTGAGATTTCTTTTTTGTTGCTTGCTTAACTTTATTCTGTGGATCAAGTTTTTTTTTTAATGCGACTCGCTTTTTTCATATTTTTTAAAAATTATTTTTGTGTTTTGTTGTTTGAGCTGTGTGGAGGTCGTGGCCAGGTGTAAACGATCGCAAACACTGTCGCATAAAATGCAGCGGTGTTTGTGATCTTCACTAACTGAGCTCTACTGTATTTAGTGGCTCTTAGAGCGTCTATTTGGTAAGCCCTTTGGTGCAAGCCCTCCGCTAAGCCCTTTGCAACAAAGAAGCCGCAACTGCTCCTGCACACCGATAGCCTTGACTGTAGAGTTCTAGGTATCGTAGCGGGTTGCAGAGAGCGTTGCGGGACAGCGGATACGATGTACGAAACTCCCTATCAGCACAGACGTGCAAAAATTTCAACTCGAGCTTAAGTTAACATATTTTTGTATATCAAATTATCAATATATCGAACTATTTTACGATCCCTCTGAATTCAATATATCTGGATTCGACTGTAAAAGATTCAATTAGTGTTTTTGAGAACCGGGTGAACTTTTATGTCCAGCAGGGAGCGAGGCTTGGCAGAGAAGAGTAGCGAAGGATCAGCAGTGCAATCTGGGAATGTAAATATTCGTGTTTTCTTAGACTCTGAGCAGTCGCAGACTCTCAGCAAGTTGGACGGTGTGCCTGCCAGTAACGTCGATAAGTAGCTGGTACTGCTACTGACGGGCTCTAAGAGCCGGGCCGCATAACTGTCGGCGTCGAGAAGCAGTTTGCATACTGCTGACGCGCGCGCTGTATTCACTGCTGGTATTGCAGAGCGTGAAGGGTTTTCTCCGGGAAAGATTTGTATCTGTTTGATGACAACATACTCCTGCAGCCTGTTGTTGCTTTCTAAGAACGACACTAGTTTGGCGTTCATGGTGGTGGCACTACGCTAGGTTGAGCACATAATAGCACATCTTGCCAACTCATTACAATGCGCCCAGGTTGGCATTACACCACAGTTCCCGTGGCTACCACTCAAAGCTGCAAGTCGCGAAATATTCCCGTTCTTTGCTTTACCATTTTGAACGGGATCGTGATGTTTCAAAAGAATGAGGTGGCGTCTCTATCCCTTTTGGTAAGATGAATATTGTAAAAATTTAAATTTGCAAATCATTTTGAAGTTAAAAATGTTGCAATGCCTTTTTAAAAGCTGTAAAAGAAATGAAAAAATAATATTGAGGTTTTTAAGTATACTGTATCACAACAATATTGCACTTCGAAGTTCTGAGGCAAAATGTCCTGAAAGCAGTTCAATAGAGTTACTAAACATTCTCAAAGTACTGCACTCCATAGCATCAGCTCGAACAGGGGATTTAACGAAGCCAGCCGCTCTCCGAATGACTGATGCCGGCCCAAAGCCAAGAAAAAAAACAGAGGGCAAAAAAGAAAAGTGTCCCGCGTGCATGCATGGGAGTGGTGCGCACACTGACTATGACTGGAGATAGACAAGATTATCTGCCCGCTTGCCTTGCCCCCCCACCGAAAAGTATTCCCTCCCATGCCACTGCTGCAGGCCTCAGCAATGTTCCCAGAAATCTTGACCTTAAAAGAATGCACCACTACTCGGATTTCCGACGAGGCGGGCAAACAGGGGTCAGGTCAAACGAGGCGAACCCGGAAGACTGATACCTAGGTCACCAACCTTCATTGCCATCGGCTGAAACGGTGCGATGGCGTCCGCCAGAATTGAAGTCCGGCTCTGTGGGTGCGGGCAGGGGCGAAAGGATGAGAAACGGGTGACACGTCGCTCGAACGTCAAGAGACGAAAGCCGATTGTGGTCGCTGACAGAATATGAGAACAACGGGGAGGTCTTTCAGCCGTGCCGCTTTTGACGCAAGCTTTCCACCTTCGACAAACGCTTCAACGCCTCTTCGGCTCCAAGTGTGCACGCGCGACGAACGTGCGTCGGGAAGGGACAAGCGCGTGTCGGAGGCCGGGCATCCTCAAGACACCCTGCCGTTCTCACTCTGTGGGCGACTGAGAAGAAACCCGGCACCTGTGAAGATGACGACGTTGTTGGACGAGGGACCCCAGAGCTCCATGAAGTGGACGACGTCGCCAAAGCGCAGGGATGGGTGGCCCGCAAACACGATGCACGGCGTGTGGAAGTCGGCTGTAAACCCTTCCGCTGCAGAAATGAAAGTTTCATTTTCGTTTTCGTCGCCTAATCGTGTAAGCACTGCGACAAAGTCTAACTTGCTTGGTTTTCATTTTCTTTTTTCGGGGGGGGGGCGAGGAGATGGAGGCGGGGCGGCAAGTTCGTCTGCTTTTTGCACAGGGTTGCGATGATGTCAGAACGCCGAGCTCTTACTGGCCGATTGAAAACAAAATAGTGGGTAGACCTTAAGGCATCTAGCATTGAGGTCTACCCACTGTCCTTCCAATCAAAGCCAATCAGAACTCGGTGTCGTTCCGACGTCGCTGGAACCCCTACGCAAGAGAGCGGACGACTTGCTCTCCGCATAGCCAATTTGATTCCTAGATGCACGAGATCTTGATGTATCGTTTCCACCTAGAGTTTAACATGTGTAGGGCATAGAATTCGTTGAATAGGTCCCTGCAGAACTTTTCGTTTTAGTCTGTTGAGATGACGGCATAAAATTTGCACCTGCTTGCTATAGAAATTTTTGATGATACTGTGTATTCCTTGTATCACTGACCCTGAGAGAGTTAATATGGTTTTAGAGTCAGATTTTGCGAATAATGTGCAGATCTTATTAGGAATTGTATAGTAATCCACTGCTGCTTTCCCAAGTTTGCCGTCCAGACATGTTGCAGTCCGAAATCCCGTATAATTAGAGCAAGAACTGTTTAATCATGATAGTTCAGCTTACAAGCATACTGGGAAAAAAAAACAAAGTTTGGAATATACAGCTGGTCAATATAAAAATATTGCAGAAAAAATAATAAATTTATGCTATGCGAATTTCAAAGATGTATAGATCGACACGCCATTTACAAACAAGCCTCGCGTTTGCCCACACCAGGTGTGGGCACCGAACATGTGTAGAAACCGAATTTGCGTGAAGTGAAGCGTCTACGCATGCGTAGTGCCGTCGACAGCGCTACACCGCAGCAGCGTGACGTCATGGCCGCGTGTCGGTCTATACCCAGCTCAAATGAGAAACAAAACAAAACAAAACAAAAAACATTCATAGCACAAATATAAGAAGTGGCTGGAATATTGACACAGATATTTAACCTATGCTTACTGCTCGAAGGTCTCCTAACATTCTGCAAGAGCCGGGCACGTCTACTTTGCCATAGGATACAAGAGAGAACCAATCATATTCGGAAGAGGCCCAGCAATCAATGAAAATCCAAAAATCATTGAAACTTGACACTGCAGTCTGCACTCGGACACGAATGTCACATTCCACGACAATGCTGAATGTACCGCTTCAGGTACCAGGACACACCACGCATTTAAACCCTGTCGTTTACCAGTCTCTTTCCGCACACTGCAATGAATCGCTTGGAAACTGAGGCAGTTCTGTATTTGAGAAAATAAATGCTTAACCCCTTGACTACTGATATTGAGTGACCCGTGCCACCCTTGCAGAGTGTAAAGCCCGACCACGAGTGTGACTAGTGTTTCGGTTTCGGTACTTGTTTAGTGCGTTCTCCAGCAGATGGCAAAACCACTCCTGTTGCTCTATCCACCTTGGGTTGTTTGCTCGTTTGTTTTGCTGTGTGACAGAGAAAGAACGCTCCATTTAGCCAAGAAAAACAAAAACAGCCGCTTGTGAGCGTTCGCACTAAAACAACATGGCTTTGGCGGGAGGTCCGCTTTAGCCGACAAAGAGATCCAAAACTTCTTTTTGGAAGTGATTAATGCTCAGGCATATGTGAAGACAAATCCTTTGGCTTTTCTCATTTTTCGGAATCGGACGATAGTTTGGTAGACAATGAGAGGAGTGATGAAAACAATGCGAATCCTGCAAGCATTCCATTAACTTCGGTGTCTGCACCTCAGTGGGACTTAAACCAGAAGTCCTAAGTTAAAGCGAGATACCACACCTGGAAGTCGAGGAAGTGTTTTTGTCTCATTTTACTGCAAATTGCCTGTTTAAAATAAAATTTTGCTGTATCTTCCTCCAAAAAAGAAAATGAGTAAGCAAGGGGTTAAATTGTCTTTATTTGGCCTCCAGGGTTATGAATACCAAAATTACCAATTCCGGATTGATGCACCAAGTAACCACAACAGCTCTTTCAAAATAGAGCGGAAGCCCCTCCCTCCCGTCGCGTATGGTGAGAGGAGGGAATCGTGACGTGTCATATGGAGATCTCGACATTTCCGCGCCTACCGCAAGCCTTGCCCGAGCAGTCAAAAGCTCTGCCTCACGTCCTCCACAAGCAGCACGGATGAGGCAGTTGAAACCTCTGGGTACAACGTGACACCCAACAAATAAATTTTTGTTTTTTTTTAGTTTTTTTTACGTCTATTGATACTTTTGGGTGAAACGCTTATGCGACATTCATATTAATAGAACCAAAATACGCTAGAATTCTCCTCTAACTCGTTTTTTTTTTTTTTCAGGAACCTTTTAGCTTTTTTTTTATTAAGTGCTTTATGAGCAAAGAAGTGTGAGTCTCTAAAAACTACAAAGTTTGGAAGAAGTTGGAAGGCACCTTGAATGCCTGAGAAGGGTCTTCAAACGTCCCCCACGGACCAGCTGGGCATGGGGAAAGGGCTCTGTGAAGGTATACCTTCGCTTGCTTTGCATGAAGAAAGCCTGCAAGGTGTGGAGATGATGATGCTACGCGGACACGAGGACTATATTTGGTGTCAATATTTTGTGCTGAATTGCCACGGCTGGTGTAGCTTCCACACTGCTCCGAGCTGTAAAAGATGCTTGCGCAGGTTTTGCAAACGAGATACAAAAACAAGCCACATCATCTCGCGGCACTGCGGGGCTCCAGTGCTGCGAAAGCTTCACTAGCCTTGACAACGTTGTAGAAAGTAGTTGATGCCGAGTAAAGCTATCGGATTCTCGTAAATTGTCAAAGCAATTCTCAGAATCGCCAACCTAATTGTTGCAAATGTCATGAAACCTTGCAGAAGTGTAGAACATTTGGTAGATATTTCTGGCTTATGAGGTATGTTGCCTGCACTTTCTCCCAGGAGTGTTCACAAGCACCGACAAATGCTTATGTGCACTTCCACATGGTCAGGGGTACTTGAAGATGATAACAACATCCCTCAAGTAGGTAGCAATCCAGAAACGCTTGCAGACTCACAGGTTAATGGTTAGTTTTTAGAATTGCTAATGAATTTTGCAATGCTTCATACAATTTCTTAAGAATACGTAAGTTTCACAATGCACACAAGCCTTCCAAAATCAAATGGCCACTCCTAAGTTATCATGGACTCACACGTGCTAAAACCTTTCACAACTGCTCATAGCAACCCAGAGGCAACAAAAGCAGCCCAAAAATGTGTCTCGGCACTTGGAAATGCTCCTAGCCCCTCTCCAGAGCTCACTGATACTCACGAGTGCTAACAAGCTCTCACAAATCCTCGCACTTGCATATGTCGGCGCTCAAAAACGTACAGTCAGTGGCAATATGAGCCGGCCCAGCTTAATGTCAGCTGAGAGGATTAAAATGCATACACGGGTGCCTCCAGGATGCTGAGCCATAAAATTGTCACAGTATGAAAATAAAAAATCTTTCAGCCTTTCCACTCTGGTGAAGAAAGAAGACCAGCGGAGTTGTACAATGGAAAGTAATGGCCGGCACGCAAGTTGGCAAGCCAGACTGGAAAGGCTGCCGCCATCTATGAGCGATGGCGGCAACCAGATACGTGGCTTGCCGCCGTCGCTCATAGATGGTGGTGGCTGTCCTGAGTTCGGTGCCTTCATTCTTTGCAGGGGACACAATCCCGGAGAAACTAGCCCAT
Source organism: Ixodes ricinus (assembly GCA_037355805.1). Lineage (NCBI taxonomy): Eukaryota > Metazoa > Arthropoda > Arachnida > Ixodida > Ixodidae > Ixodes > Ixodes ricinus. The sequence continues at coordinate 21,336 of JAZHYW010013039.1, read as the reverse complement.
AACAGCTCCGCTGTAAAAACATTGCAGTCAATTCCAACCTCTTTGTCTAAAGCTCAGCACACCGGGACTCCCAGCGTGGCTTTTTTTTGCCACCCCAGTCCGAACGACGCTGGGCCAGCTCATATTGCTCCCGCCTTCTATCTAGCCTTTTCCCCAAAGCTAGCTTACGGCTACTAGAAGGCTCTTCAAATTCTCCCACCTTTTCTCTGGCACCCAAGTCCTCGCAAGCTCTCGCAAGTTCTCACAAGCTTCCGCAAATCCTTACGAGCTCTAACAATCCTTATAGACTTTCACGAGTCCACACAGGGTCCTCACTACTGCCCGCAGCTTCTCGCAAGCTCTCACGAGTCGTCAGAAAAGCTCTAAAGCTGAGCCGAGTCCCCCCTTTTAAGAGACGCACAGCCCCGAGCAGGATGGATTCGCTCACCACTCGGCTAGGATGGAGGAGTAGGCGAGAGAGTTGTCCGCAACGGGGAGAGGAAGTACATGGGCACGTTGACCTGCCCGGTCGTTTCCAGGTGGCCGGAGAGGCACTCGAACAGGTCGTAGGTCACCCCCGAAGGGTAGCACGGGATGAGCCGCTGCCGCCCATCTTGACGGCTTCATCGCTGCAGATGGAAACGCGGAGACGAGGCACGATAGTAAAACTGAATGCCACGCCCAGGAAAAGCGTTCACTTCATTTTCGCAAGGACACAACTTTTACGAATTTTGCTGAATATTGCCACAAAGAGGGATCACTCGAATATATCGTGCCAGGGTAACGATTTCATTGCAAACCACTCCCAATTGCCAAATATAGTCCCCAAAGCCACAATTTGCAGATTGCCCATCCCACGAAAATAAAGTAGTTTGAAGTATAATATTACTTTATACTTATACTTTATTTTCAAAGTAGTTTATATAGTGCTACATTTCTTGTGTATGGACAAAGCAATTGAGGATGCACTGATCGCACAGCTGGTCATCTGTTGAAGGAAGAGCTATACCATTTCGAAGGTGTTACTGAGAGACAGATGTGGCAAAAACCTCTCTGTAACAAAGTCTCTTCTATTTAATTCTTGCAGAAAAAAAAAGTTATTTACAATACTAGTAATCTTTGATATATTAGTATTTCTCAAACATGTACCAGTAGCACAAACATATTTTTGTTTTGCTTCACCATATCTATACTTTTGGTATATTAGTTTTTACTGTAGGCAGGTGGTACTGCATGCCATTACACCAGAATAAGCAAGAAGCCATGGGTTTGTGTGCCACCACTGGCAGTTAATTTTTTCAAAAAGTTTCCCTTAATTTTGACAAGTTTTTTTCTTTGTCGTTTAATACAATTTAATAATCTGCATGTCCCGACAATAATACTAAACAATGCGTGTTCTTCTTACATGACAAGCAAACGTGTCAGGAATTCGGACGTACCAACAGTGATGCAGAACTCTCCAAGCATGGTGTCTGGGTTAGCCAGCGGTGTCTGGGTGAGGCTGGTGAGTATGAGTACGTCCGCGTTACGCAGCGGGCCGTGCTCGATCGGCTTGGGGTGGGTGGTCAGGGTGGACGAGCCAGACATGTACACTATCTGCAGGTGTGCAAACAGCCGGCACGTACGGTCAGGTACGAAGAAAAGTAGAACGCATGATTGGCTCCATGCTTGGACCGCTCCTCCACCCAAGTTCAGCAATCAGCGCCCGTAGTCACATCACCACACCACATCTCAAATGTAAATCGAGCGATCAAACTCGTGGAAATAGTCGCTAGGTGTCGCTATCTATATCCCAGCACTGCGCATACGGTCGGGGGGACAAAGAAAACTAGAATGCACGATTTGGACTTTTTCCTCGGTATGCTCCTCCGTCTCAGTATAGTTAAATTACCACACCCCACTTTAAATTTAAATCCAGCGATCAAGCTAAAAAAAGAAAAAAAAAGGGTTGCTAGGTGCCGCTCAGATATTCCATTGCCGTGGGTCGCTTTCCCAAATTTACCGAATCTCGCACCAGAGTAAGTTTTGTACCTTGGCGTTCGAAAACCTACTTGCGTGCAGTGTCGCCTTATTTGTGTCACCATGTGATGTGATCCACAAGAGTATGATGGACTCGCGGTGATTCTACCTCGGATATTTAATACTCATTTAATTCAAACAACTTTAAAAATTTGGGTTGTCCTGCTATGTTTTCAATGTACTTATAAGCCGCTTAATTTGAACAGCCTTTTCGCGTAATTACTTTAAAAATTCGGGTTGTCCTGCTATGTTTTCAATGTACTTATAAGCCGCTTAATTCGAACGGCCTTTTTGCGTAATTCATTCTTTTTGTTCTCGCAGCCCCGTTGAGTGCGCTTCTTCTGAGCGCCAGTGCATTGCAGAGAAACAATATCTGCCAGCTCACTTCTGCAAGTATTGCTTCTCCGCAGTATGCCGGAGCTCCGGTAAGAGGCACACTCAACGGGTCTAAGACGGAGAGACATGAGAGCGATGAAAATGGGCACCAAGCGGCAGTTTCCATAGCATCTTGCACGGATGCTGTGACGCGGCGGCACAACGTGACGTTTACGTCCACGGTGTGCGCGCAAGTTGCTGCGAAAACTGCCGCGCTGCACCCATTTTCGCCGCTCACGTGCCTCCCACCTAATAGTCCATAATACCGTAAAATCCCGTAAGGGTGCCCTGCGCCGAGAGATCGCACATCCCATTTTTCTGGCTGGATATCTACAACATAAAAATTCCGAAACATCACCCACTCCCGATTCCCATTGGACCTCAGCTGATGTCCAACGGGAACCGCACATCAACGGTGCGATCGGCAGTACCGGTCTGTCCAAGAAGCGAGTTCATAGCGGATTCCTGCGTTTTTGTCTGCGATCTGCGCGTTATATCGGCTGGCGTAACACGCGAGTTGTTCCCGCGTGTATACTGCATCGTGAAATGCGAATCTGCTTGCTGCGTTTGCGATCTGCGGTATCCGCTCCCGAGTTCAGTAGCGGTCGCAGATTCCCGTGTTTTTGTCCGCGATCAGCGCGCGCGATACTCGAATTTTAGCTGTTCGTAACGCACGTGAGTTGTTCCTGCATGTATATTGCATTGTGTAAATGCGATTCTGTCGCGATCCGCGATCTGCGGTATTTGCTTCCGGTGACATGCGAGTTTGTAGCGTATTCCCGTGGTTTTGCCCGCAATCTGCGCGCGCGATATCGGTTTTCCCTGACAGGCAAGATTGTAGCGGGTTCCTGCTTCTTTATTGCACCTTGCAACTTGATCTGCTGCGTCCGCGATCTGCGGTATCCGTTCCCGTGACATGCGAGTTCTCGGCGGGCTTCCGCGAGTCCTTTGCACCGTGAAACGCGAATATGCAGCATCGGCCACTTGCGCTATCCTTTCCCAAGACACAGGAGTTTGTAGCAAATTCCCGCGTGTTTATCGCATCGCTGAAAGCGCGAATTTGCCGTGTCCGCAGATCTGCGGCATCGGTTCCCACGTCACATGGTTTGTAGTGGGTGCCCCGACACTTATCATTAATTTTTGATAAAAGTTTTGCTGTGGAATCCTCAAAGATAGCCCACCCCATGTTTTCCACCATTTATCTCTTCATTTTGGGTGGTCGTCTCACGGGATTTTACGGTAGATGACTTTTTTGCTGGATACGCAAACTTAATTTTGCTTTTGAGGTGTCACGTGTTGTCTAAACAGCCCATGATAAACAACATTCTTGATGGATTGATAAACTTATACATGGTTAAAATTGCGCATAAATAGAAAGAAAGAAATAGAATGAATTTTTAACCATGTTCAATCATTACCAACTTGTCCAACTAACCACTTTACTACAGAATAAACTTATGTCATTCGTTTCACCAATGTTTCGTGTGTGGCATTCCTGCTTATGATTAGTAGGCCTGTGTAGAGGAAATCATCAAATATCTGCTTTGTATGCGTAGCCATCTATATAACAAATAATTTTATCTTGCCTCATATTTAGATAAATTTCTGATCATTCAAACAAATCTTAGTGGCTCCCTTGGAGTTTTGAATTATTGAGAGTCTACTGTAATTTGGAGCCCCTTGAGAGATTTGGAACTCAAGCACAGTCATTTTCAAGACTAAAATGAAGACTGCCACTACAGCTTTTGGTCTCGCACACCTACAGATCGGTGACAGTTTAAGAGTCAGGGAGAAGCTCTTCCACCTCTTTCACTTTAGAAAGAGTGAATGCTGGAGAAGGTCACTCCTCTCCAGCATTCGCTAAACTGCATACTGCAGAATATTGTGAATCATGTGGTGCACGAAACCATAACTAACGTTTTTTTTTGTGTGTGTGTGTTTTTTTTACATTGCCTAGCGTTACGTCCGACGGAACCCGAAATAAAAATTAAAGTTACGTCCGACGTAACTTTACGTAAGGATTCGAGTGACGTCCGACGTGACTTTACGTAAGGATTCGAGTGACGTCCGACGTAACCCAATATGTAAATTAAAGTTACGTCGGACGTAACTTTAATTTTTATTTCGGGTTCCGTCGAACGTAACGCTAAACACTGCGTTTTTGTTTTTGTTCTGTTTTTTCATTTCATTAATAGACACATGGCGCTTTCTTGTGTACAAGCCATTCAACTTCTGATATTGAGTGCGGCGGCGCTGAAGTCTGAGTTCGGCCGGAGTTAGTCAGACTTCACTCTACATTTTTAAATTGTTTTACCACTCGTACACCTGCCGAATTGACATACAGGCACCTCCATACCGCTTCAACGCTCTGCGATGACTATCCGCGGGTTTTTCACCCTCTGAACCAAAACCTGACTTCTGAGCACTGCTCTTCCCTGGAGCATGCTTTCAAGGGGCACCCTTTTGAGAGTGCTGTGGTCGAGTGAAAATTTTCTAGCAGGCCACTGGGCCGGCGTGCACAGCTTACTTAAGTGGAGGGCCAAACAATATTTTAAGCACAGCAGTCTATCGCAGTATTGCGTTTTTTTTTATAACTAAATTTCGGTTACTTTTCGAGTCCGCTTACATTAACGCTCTCCCAAGGCAGTACACTCGTTCCCTGCGTGTTAAGTCATTGTAATGATGTTTATTTGCCATGATAAACTTTTGATCGAAGACAGGTTCATTCCGCCTAGAAATCTAGCACAAAAAAGTAAAAAATGACCGCATCTCCACGTGTGAATGATGTTTGATTGGGGCAAAGCTCTGGTGGTGCTTGTCTGCGTAGACGCTGAGCCGCAGCATGCGGAGCCTTCGTTCGTTTTCATCCATGTCAGAAAGAGAATGTGTGGTATGGAACGTGGTTATTTACGAATTTGAGCATTTGACCACAGCGCCCTCTCGTCTATAAACGTTCAGCCAATGCATGCAAAGTTTAACGCGATTATGTACGCATTTGACCGCAGCGCGCTCTCCTGTATAGACGTTGAGCGGCTACATGCAACGTTTCATCCATGACATCCCCAGCTCTTGAATTACTACCACATCTCAGAACCCCCTACTCGTCCCGCAGTCGTGGCCGAGTGGTTAAGGCGATGGAGTAGAAATCCATTGGGGTCTCCCCGCACAGGTTCAAATCCTGTCGACTGCGCAAACAGAATTTTTTTCCATCTTTTTTTTCCTACACGAGCACGTGAGCACGTGCTCACGTGCTCGTGAGCACGTGAGCTCTGAGCAGGAGCACGAGCACCGGACGCCGGAGCTACGGACCTACGGATATGGCTAGCCCCTAAGTAGCTTCGCCCCTAAAAGAAAACTACTTTGCCAGTTGACGTGTGAGATCGGGAATAAAATATACGTTCTTGAGTACGCAGTGTGAAGGTCTAACGTTGGCAGATACACAGCACGACTAGATGGCTCTACTTGCTGTTTTAAATGAGTTGGTGCTACGGGTCCTTCTGGCCGTGTTTCCTGTTTTGCCTCCTTGCATATTCCAGCAGAAAATACACCACGAACCTTCATCACGTATTCTTGTGGTAGGGTAATACAAGTTGATACTGCTTACGTTAACATTTGGGGATATGGTAAAGGCAACAGAGTGCAATGTCCTGTGCGAGCTTCTTATTGCAGCAGCAATCGTAAATGACAAAGTCAAATGAAAAAAAAATTTAGAACTTAGTGACATTATTGAAAACCCTTTCACTTTCTTTTCTGCAGATTCTGGCTGCGTACGTACTGTACTGCCTCTGCGCTGATGTTTCGCCAAAGCTGGAGACGACTCTCTTCTTGCCCTAGGAACTGGCCATGGAGGTGGCTACGGAGGAGGCTATGGCGGACACGGGAACAAGAACTCCCACCACTCCCACTCAAACTACGGTGGCCACTACAAGCATCACGGTAACGACCACGACAATCATCACGGCCAACACGGGCGCTACGGTCACCAGCAGCAAGGACACGGTCACAACAACTACAACGCCGATCATCACGGAAGGCACAACCAAGATGAGTACGGGGGCAGCCACCACGGAAAAGACCACTACGGTGGCCAAGGACACCATGGTGGCAAGTACGGTTACGACCATCACAAGGACTACGGCCACAAGAACTACGGTCACAAGGACGTCTACCATAAGGAGGACTCGGCACACCACAGCAACTACCACGACGATTACCACGACGGGGACCACAAAAAGAGGTACAACCAGCATCAGGGGTATCAAGACCACCATAACGGAGGGCGTCATTATGGGCATCATAACAAAGAGCACCACGGAGGAAATAAGCATGGCGACGAACATCATCAGCACGGGCAGGGCCACTACAAGAGCCATCACGGACAGCATGGTGGCCACGGCCGGGACCACTACCGAGGTAGTGGTGGTCATAAGTATGGCGGTGGTGGATACCATCGTGGCTCGCATGACCACTACGGAGGTCACAAGCATCATGGCGGTGGCCACGGAGGAGGAGGCCACGGTGGGGGAGGAGGTTACGGTGGCGGTGGCGGAGGCTACGCCAGCGCTGTCCTTCCTACATACGTCTCGTTGTTGAGATAATGATACGTTTTGTCTCTTATAAATAACTTATTTATATGTGGTTTTGCCGGTGATACTCAGATTGGATCTTGCGTAGAGAAAGCCGTGACAAGACATTGCTCGGGTGGTCCGTTTTACTGTGGTTATTTAAGATATAGCACAAATACTTTACATAGCTTTTCGAAAAGAGAGATCGATACTGCAGCCAGTCTTACATCTCTTCTACCTGTGTTGCTGTAGCTCTTTCAAAGCCGGGTAATTGTTCGGTGTGTTGGCAAGTACTCCCAAGTAAGAAAATATGTTATTTGAATTTTAACATGATTTTCGGTTAACTAAAAACCATCTTCTTTTCTTTTTTTGGTAACCCGGACGCGCGTTATATTTCCAAGTCAATATGAGATGACGTTGTTTCTTTATTACATAGTTTTGGTTCTGAATAACTGTACTTACAACCCGTCTTTTTATTATGCCTTTTTTATTGTGCCTTTTTTATTTTGAATTCTATTGCTAGCTTCGTCGAAACGTTGCGCGATCTACTTTTATAACTTCACTCATGGCTGCTATGTGCTGTGCATTGTTTATGCGGTCACAGATAAACGGCTGTAACTATCTCGACTGACGCGTTCCCACGTCGCATTGCATCATCCCAACGCCGTGAAAAGGGCAGCAAATTTGATAGTATTACGTATATTCCAAATGTATCTGAATGAGTAAAGCTTTCACATCGAATCAACGTCAAACCACAAAGCTGTACACGCAAAAAAAAAATCCGAAAGGAAAAAAGATGTGTAGTGAATTTCTGGGCAATTGTGTTACACATGAATCGTAAGATACTGGCTCTAGTCGTGTTTTGAAGCCCGGCGGTTTTCCACAACTTTCCATATTTATGGAAATCAACCAGTCAGCGTTCATCACGTGTCCTTTCCACCAGTCAATCAGCGTCGAGCTTCGCGGCCCAATTTTTGGCCTTTGTACTGTATCTGGCAGGTTGCCTGCCCTACAAACAAACGAAAGAACGTTTCACTTTAAAAATATACGCACGTAAAAGGATATAATAAGATGTTTTCGGAATAAAAATGAAAACAAAAAAAAATTTGACTCAAGGTGTATTTTATTTTTCTCCTTAATCCTTTCGAAGCTCGACACGCTTGATCCAACGTTTCTCCACTTTCTCGACTCTTTCCCGGGAGGGAATTTCTCTGGTGTCCCACAAAAACACTGTTGACAGCTTCGATCACCTCTTCATTGGACCGAAATTTCTTTCCGGCCAGGAACGTTTTGTGTGTCAGGAATAAGTGGAATTCCAAGAAAGCCAAATCAGGCAAATAGGGTGGATTTGCAATGATTTCAGCCTTTGCGCATGTCCATTTCTGCTGATCCCTAGCAAGTGCTGAATCCGAAGTATTTGCTAAAGACTGGGGGAATGCGGTACCCATGTTGCAGAAAGTTCTTTTAAATTTTATTGTTTTACACAAAATATAAACTACTCTATGATCAAAGATAGCCACGGCTTTCTGATTTTCACGCACCTTTATCCGGCAATCTGCTAAAACAATGTCATCAATTTTATGCACAATGTCTGGTTAACAATGTCACCTATTTTCTGATGTGCTCAGCATGATTTCTACCTTATGTGCATATGGCTACACTTGAATTATCAAACCCGAAAACTCGTGGCGAAATCAAGGTTCCAAATAACCAAAAATATACAACCTGGATCTAATTTCCTTTGCGGCGTTATAGTGAAAGTCACGACCACTGGAACTTCGTTTTTATTTAGACTTGAAAATGCACGCGGTCTTTTACCTTGAATGCTTGTGAAGGCCGGACATATTTGACAGATCAATTTAATTTGACGGGACCCCAACCCCGTCAAGCTGCTTATATAGCAGCTTTTTGTCTGGAGGTCCTTCCAGTGTATACCTGGAAAAATAAAGCTTGAATTGAATTGAATTGAATTGAATACATGCAGTAAATTCACATGAAAAAATGGCCAGCACAACAATATCAATTTTTTTTTGTAAAAATGCAAGCCGCTAGCGGCGATTGCGGAAACTTTTTCATTTACGCTTTGACATAAATGCTCGTTGTGGTGAGTTAGGGAGATGATAAGGATGCCTGTATTCTGCCTAAGACATAATGTTTAAAAAGACAACACGGAAACCTATTGTACAATGTAGACATACCTATAATATGCTTTCCCACTATACCTCACTAAGTAAGGGAAAACCAGCTCTCGGGACCCAAATGCATCATCTCGTCATTCACTTGTAAACGAACCGCTTCTAAATGTTTTGTTGTTGTTGTTGTTGTTGTTGCTGTTGTTGTTGTTGTTGGTTGCTTTAGCACCATTAACAACAGCATACATGCAGTCACATGTTGCTTGCAATACTAAATTGAAATATTTAACATGTCTGAACAGTTAGTGCTACAATCACAACCACTCCCGAGTAATGAACGCCTGAAGATGGGAGAAGCAATCCTTGATTGTTTAATTAATGGTTTAACTGGATGTTGACTACATATTGTAAGCGATAACCGGAGCAGCGTTCCTTTACCTCTAGTTAGAGATCTTGTATTACAGAGAGTGTCCAACTGCTCGACCAGGGGGTCGGGTGGCTTACGGGCCGCGTTTGCAACATAAGCTGCGAGGAGGTGACAAACACGTCCATGGTCTGCAAACGTCTCTGCCTTTCCGCCTGGTTTCCTACTCGCCAGACGACCATGAACCGCAAACGGATTTGCGAGAAATCGGCTAGGGAGGCGTCTACCATAAAATTGCAAGCACCCCCATGTTTTCAGATGGACCCTCTCTCTCTACAATTTAAGCTCTCTACCTATAAAGCGGACTGCTTTCACCACCTTTCGGCTACCGATGCAACAAGAAAGAATCCGGCGGGTCGCACTTTTCGGGAGTTGATTGAGGAACGTATATTTGAGGGAGGAGCATGTTGTTAGTGATGCGAAAGTATCAACTGTCTTATTGAGAAAACCGACGTCATCAGCTTTTGAAGTCGCGCCAAACGGCACCTTCCCCTGTCCCAATGGAGCGAAGCCTGTCGTCTCTAGCCAAAATCTGATGGACAGGCTCCCATTGCCTGGCGCGCCTCATAGCTTTCAAGGAACGAGGCTCCCATTGGCTCTCGCGCGGCGTAGTTCCAAGGAACGCCACCAGAGAAGCCCTCTCCATGGCGGCGCAGCGAACGCAGGATCAAGTAGGGCCAGGCCAGGACAGGAGCCGAAGGACGACTCCAGGCAGGGGCATCGGGAGACGGAGGGTGTCTCGCGATAAACTCTGTTTAATACATATCTACAGAAGTATCTACATCGTCAGAGAGCACACTCTCGCAGCCGCTTCCTGTTCCTTTTGAAATGGTCACTGGGCCCCACCTCCCGTGTCCCTGCAGTGATTTTCGCAGCCCATGGTAGCGATAGCGTTCCCTCCCAGAGTCCGAGCCTTGCCCAAGTTTCTTTCCCTCGCCCACACGCCGCCCATGATCCATCTCGCACCCGCAGATGTCCCTGAAAAGTGGCGTCCCTCTTGGGCCGCCACCGTCGTCGTCGAGTCTGGACTGAAGAATAGGAGGCTTCCGAAGACGGACGATATTCCGGCTGATCCCCTAAACGTTCTTCGTCTGTGTCAGTGGGAAGACGCCGGGTGAAAGGTGCCCTGAGGAGGTTATGAGATCGCCTAAACATGGCGGTAACTCACTCTGCTGGCTCTAAGCATCCTAGAAATCTCTATATCATGACAATTCGCGGCCGATTTCCCTATTAAAAAAAAATCAAAGATCGCAACACACCAAGGTCATCTCCGGCGATGGAAGGAGCATGTACCGAAATTTGAACCACTGCCCAAATTTCGCTCCTCCGACCAGTGGAACCGCGGAGTGATATCTCCAATGCGCGCGGCTCGTTGCCCATACAGCCTTGTCTACGATTCAACCAAGCGAGTGCGCGCTCGAGAGCTGGCGACCGCACACATCACTCCCGCGGAAGAAAAACAAAAACAAAACAAGAAAACATAGTGCGTTGTTTTTTGAGACGATTATTGCAGTATTATGTTCCCTATCCGCGAAAAATTATTTTTCGACTAGTCTTATTTGCTTTTATCATCTACAAAAGCATACACATTTTGTAATAACGGCGTTTGCAATCTCAACGAAATGTCGCTTTTTCATTGGTCACACGTCGTCCTGGCTGCCGAAACAATGCTCCTCCCATCGCCGGAGATTAGCTTGATGTGTTAGACCTTTAATCGTTTTTATTTTTTTATTTTGTTTAATGCGAAAGCATTAATTGTCTTATGGAGCGAACCGATGTTATCAGCTCCTGAAACCGCGTCAACCGGCACTTAAAGTCCCTGTCCCATGGATCGAAGCATGCAGTCTGTAGCAACGAAACGGATAATAAGCTCCATTTGACTGGCACGCGCCCTAGTTTTAAGGAACGCCACTCCATGGCGCTGCGGGCCCCGGCCACGCCGGTAAAAGGACACGGTTGCGCGCGCTCGGCCGATTCTGCTCCTCTGGGCTCCGACGAGCATGGCGCCGAGTCAAGCATCTACATCGGAACACTCCACGGCGTTCAATTGGACATTCATGCTTTCGCATTCACAACTCATAGGAAGTGCTTAGGTGTCCTCTGATTTTTTTTTTCTTTTTATAATCGGCCGTGCATCGTTATAATTTAGAGATTCCTATGATGCTCAGAGCCCGCAGAGTGAGTTGTCGTCATATTCAGGCGATCTTAGAAGTCTCTTCAGGGCACCTTTAACATCCTGTTTAGGTGTGTCGCGGCGCCAACAGGGCGCCGGACGAAGTTGCCAGTCATTAGCGGCTTTGACGGACGGTACCCGACTGTGCAGCATGCTCGCGATGGTACCTTTGGCAGGCGTTTCGTCGTTCGGTGCTCGTGAAGTGAGCTTGAGTGATTGTCTTCTTTCCCCGCTGATTTTTCCAAGTCCGTTCCCTTGGCTGTGTTTTCGCTAGATAGTAGATAGGCACAATGGGAATATCGTTAATCCATTCGTGATTGCAAGCCTGCCAAAGGTACCCTCGCGTGCATGATGCTCGTGTTTGAGCATATGCTCTTTTATTCTACAAAACCTGTCAAATAGCGAAAGACTCTAGCTTGAGACTTGTCGCTGTCATTCGTTTCTGTTTGTCGCTCTAGTGGGACTCGGGCATCACTGTCTGCTGCAGTGGCTATGTAAGTTATTCTTAGTTCTTCAGAAAGATACTGATTCATTGCTTACCCGAAGACGTTTATTGCTCGTGCATCCCAATCAGGCGCCTTTCACATAGTATGCTCCGCTGAAGACAACTGGCAGCGTTTTGCCATAGGGGAAATGAAATCACCAGAGGCGTCGAAACAGGAAACGGAGGGGGGGGGGCGATCGCCCCCTCCCCTCTCCTACCTTCTTACAAATAATTTTTAATTATGACGGCTCGCGAGCTCGACAGTTTTCAAATTTCTCAAAGTGCCGGTTTTCAAGATATTTCGCGGGCAAGAATTTTCCAGATTCCGAGTGGCATGGTAAACATTCATCACCATGGCATTAATTAATCGAGGCCTCAATTATTTGCAGTTATTTTCAAATCACGAAGCTTGCGAAAATTAGGTACTCGCGGAAATGGACGCTTTTCCGAATTTTTGGCTTGTGAATACATGGCTATAAAACGAGCGCTTTTTGGCCGCAAGTAGCACGTCGGCGACATCCTGCTGACTCACCGAGTTGCAGTGACCTCGATAGTGGCGTCCCAAAAGTCGCTTTTTCCCATTGTGGGTTACCTTTCACTCCGAGGTCACCACAAAGAAGCGCTCTACTCTCTCCATTTGACTAGCGCGAATAGAGATAGGGAAACAGATCCATTTACTGTTCAAGCCATATTTTGGAAAAAGGTGAATTAAGTCGTTTTGTAGGAAAATGAGCCGATCGTCTAAGTAATCTTCGACATACAACCAGGCATGTAGTCTCGCAAAACTGGAATAAATAGTTTTGTGCGCTATTCAAGAAAAGTCTCAAACGGCAGGGGAACTTGAAAGCATCATTCGCTGTGAAGCGGTCAGATCGGCTTTGTGTCCGAGTTCTGCCGTGCTCTTGGCAGACGAGTCCCAGAGACTAAGAAGACAATCAATGAAGCGATGTGCCTTGCGGCACTTGTAATGACAGTGCCAGCGTCAGCGGCATCGGCCGAACCAAGTTTCAGCGCACTCCGGCGTATCAAGAATTACCTGAGAGCTACCACGTGACAAAAGCAACTGCCTCAGGTGATGCTGCTGCACATAAATAGTGAGCGAGCAGCAAAACTTGATCTCAACTGTATCATGAGAGAGATCGTGTCGAAGACGGCCGAACGACGGACCTTTTTGGGGCACCATTAAGCTCTTCCTTATTTCACAGCTGTTTGAAGACATCAACATGGGAGACGAATAATTTCACCGCAGCCCAAAAGCGGGAGGACATATATATTCGTTCTAAATATAAGTTTGTGAGTGTATCGTTTTTACAATTCCATATTGTCCGAGCTGTTTCATCCCCTTCAGGCTTCACCCCTCCTCCTCCCCCCCCCCCCTTCCTCCAAAATACTTCCGACGCCATTGGAAATCACTGATCAGTCAATTAACCGCGTGACCGAAATGGTCGGGAGGCCTATATAGTATATAGGTACTGCACCCAGAGCTCTGACACTTGGACACGCACAAGCTCCCATAGAGCTTTACCGTAGAGCTCTGCTTTTTGAGCTCCGGCCGTCAGTTAGGCCGTCACTTCGAGCGCAGAACCCGCTCGATGGGTCGACGCGCCCGCAAGCCTCAGTATGGAATCGTACATAATTTACGAAAATCCCCCACACACCGCGGGCAACCTGGTATGTACTGCTGCACGCTTCCCGAGTGGTATAGATAGCGACGAAACTGCCGAACCTTCGAAGCAACCGAAATTTCGTTCAAAAAGGTTTAATCAACCAATCTTTATTTGCATAAGAAAGTGCAACACGGGAAGCGTGCACGGCTGGCAGAAAGGTCATGAAACCCTGTGATGAAACCCATACGCTGAAGCGCCTGCAAGCCAACTCCTCGTGAGAAAACTAAGAAGTAGACACCAAACAAGCAGCAATTTGGTGTTTAACACGGACGAACAAACAAGAAATGAAGGTCAAAATATGGCCCTGGGAGTCTTGTTCTGGGACTAGCGAGTTAATTCGAGCACTAGTGCGCTGCGCCGCACAGTGCAACGCAACGCAGCGCACCCGGCGCAAACGTGCGAACCACAAAGGGCGCGCGACACACTCTGGCTAGAGTCACGGAGCTCGTCACCAGACCCAGGCAGTCCGAAACCGAACCTCCAGAGTCCGGAGTTTCTCCCCATCACCTGCCATCACTACTCTTGATGTATGGACGAGTTGGACGCGGCTAAAACACAAACGTCAGAGACGCGCTTCACCCAATGCACCTCCAAAAGGGGCGACCCAATCTGCAAAGTTGCTAAAAGGGAAAGCTGTCTTTGCGGAGTGGTGGCGCCATCCATCGGCATATATCAAAACTTCGTACCTCTTATCATGGCCTTCGAGATTTCGAAGCGCGCGAAGCCTTCGCGCGCGCGCTTCGGGATCTCGGAGGTCATGCTCTCATGCTTTGGGATCTCGGAGGCCATGCTCTCATCACCATGGCCTCCGAGATTTCGAAGCGTCTATGCGAAGTCCCGTTCAAAACTCTCATAGCACGAGGTTTGAATCCTAATAATAGCAGCCATACAAACAATATATTACAATTTCTGTTGGTAGTTAATGACGGACTACTATATTACCTAACTGTGAATAAAAAGTAAAAGAAATGAAAGGTGCTTTTTTTTTAAATCGACTTCAAACTTGCAAGTTTTTCTAAATATTTGTTTTTCAGGCAAATGTTCCGCGTTATATGTTTAGCGCAAAATATTCAAATTATACTCAAAAGAAAGAGCTTACTTGGAGCTTTACGGTGATGCGAAGATTATAAAAATATATTGATTAGGTGACACAGCACAGCTTGCTGAACTTCGTCAAATATTGTTGCAGAGAAACGGTTTGACAATTAAAAAAAAACGTTAAATATATTTAGACCTAGACGCTTTATTAGCAAAACTCGCCGTGGCTACTAAAAATTTCAGAGGAGTTAATTAGAAGTTGTGTATTTTTGTGAGTCACTTGTATTACTGGGCGAAAGTAAACAAAAAACAAAATGTAATCTTTTATAGCCGCCATATAAACAAAATATTACATTTTCTGTTTATTTTACTTTATGAAGCAACACATAGGTAGCTACGAGAAAAGCAATTAGCGAAATAAAAGGTAGGCTTTTTAGAAAATCGACCTCCAATTCGCAAAATGTTTGAAATAGTCCTTGATTTACGAGAAAATGCTGCCCTTTCTCTTTTACACACAACATCCGATTTGTTGCCATTTTCTGAAAATACTAAATATGTTAAGACACCTCATATAGGTCACACAGAAGAGCTGGTAAACTTCGACAAATATCGTCCAAAAACATCATATTGGCAAATTTTCTAAAATATATATAATATAAATAATTGCGTTAACATTATTTATCAGAGAATAAGTGTGTTCACAGGTATATATTAAAAAAATAAGAGGCGCCAATTTTGAATTTGTGTATTTTTGCGAGCAAGTTGATTTACTGACAAAACAGTAAAACAAAATCTGACTTCCACCTTTTATAGCCGCCATACAAACAAAATATTACATTTTCTATTTATATTACCTTATAAAACACTGCAACAGCTAGCTAGAGAAAAAATATCAGGCAACTAAAAGGTGGATTTTTATAGAAAATCGACCTCCAATTTGCAAAACTTTTGAAATACTCCTTGCTCTATGAGGATACACTGCCCTTTCTCTTTTACACACAACATTAGTTATCATTAGAAATAGTATACCCTCAGCTTTCGGAAAATACTAAATATGTTACGATATCTCAAATAGCTCATACGGAAGAGTTGGTCAAACTTTGACAAATATTGTCAAACGGACACACTTTGACAATATTTAAAACAAAAGTGAAGACAAATAATCACAATAAAATTATTGGCCATCAATAATCCCTACTCTGAGAGTGGCCGAAAAAAGTTACATTGCACTACCAAAAAAAGGCAAAAAGTTGAAAGGAGTGAACCATAGCATCTCTGACAGGCGAACTTGCGGTTTGCACTCCCGGTCACAAAAAGGTTTTCCCCAAAATATACGTTTTTTTTTTTTCGTCGAAATTAAAAATTGGACTTCAAATCCGTGCTTGAGTTGAGATGAAACAACCCATATATATATATATATATATATATATATATATATATATATATATATATATATATATATATATATATATATATATATAATATTTTTTGTACGAAGCTGAAAAGTTTTGGAGTTTTATTTGCGCTACAAGAGATGACCATGAGACAAACAATTCTTGGATTGTAATGAAGAAGTTTTTACGGCCATTCCTGGTCAATATATATATATATATATATATATGTATATATATATATATATATATATATATATATATATATTCGCATGTTGTTGACGTAGCTTTTCAATCCTAAGCACAAGGTTTGATACCACAAAAGTGCAGTCGTCGTGTCATCCTTATTTTCATATTTTCATATTGTTATTATCTATTAGGAATATTACGCAGGTGATATTGTTGTTTGCTGGTACTATAAGTACGTTTAGGGCAAATATTATGGCGGTAAGCTACGACCGCCTCGCAACGATGTTGCTATTTTCTTTATCGACTTCGTGATATTTGTGGGCATTGATTCAACAGGTAGGTAGTTTTCTAGTAGCCGTCTAGCTTTTAGCAGATGTAGTACAAGCCATCACATCCCGTTATGTAGCTGGCACTTTGTGATGTAATTTGTAATGCAAAGAGAAAATGAGATTCAAAAAAAATATTTCTGTTTTTTTTATAAAATATAATCTTGTTTTAACCTTGTTTCTTCGTTATTCCAACTTTCAGCCTGGTTTATATACAGATTCCAAACCTTGAATTTTGAGGTTAGACGCGGAGTACCTTGTGATGCAGTGTAATTGAACACAGTTTAATGCAATAGGCTACCCTGTCTGTCACAGTCCTATCTATGTTGACCAGGAATGGCCGCACAAACTTCTCTATTACTATCTTCGAAGTTAGTGTCGCATGGTCATTCTCTTGCTGGGCACGCTAGGAAGGGGCACTTCTATACGGCAAATTAAGTGCTGTAATGTGTGGAACAGCAATGTCAAGTGCTTTTTTGATAGTTACCAACACTGCCGCGAACTAGGCAGCTTGTCAAGAAAAATTATCCCGATCTTCCTTTCTGCGACCAAACCGCGCGGAAAAGACGGAAAAACAAAAATGACAAGCACCAGCAAACGAAATCACCTGTCAAAGTTGAAAAGAAGGGGAAACGTCGCGACGGGTTTGGACAAAATACGGAAAAAGCTCTAAATTAATCACGCTCGCTGCGCACAAACGTCAAAAAAAAAATGATGTCGTCTTTTGCGGTGGTTTGCGAGAAATTGTTTAGGAAAAGTACCCCTCAGGAGAACCTCTTCACCCATATTGGGGATGCAAGCACTCGTATAGTACAGATGATGATCTGTACATACGATGATGTACAGATGATTTACGCCAGCGAGGGTGCGCATTGTGTAGGCGCGGGTGTGTGCATGTTGGTGGTGAGAAGCGATGGTATGATGGCGGCGCCTCCGGGGACGAAAAGGAACGCCGCGCCGCTAATCCTCTGGAAGAACATTCGCTGCACGGTTACGTCCCAATCCGGCTGAAGCCTCAATTCGGCTAATGCCTCAATTCGGCTAGAAGTTCCAATTCGGCTGCACGTTCCAGTTCGGCTACATCCTCAATTCGGCTAGAAGCTTCAATTCGGCTAGAAGTTTCAATTTGGCTGGACGCTTCAGTTCGGCTAGAAGTTTCAATTCGGCTGGACGCTTCAGTTTGGCTAAATCTTCAGTTCGGCTGCATGCTTCAGTTCGGCTAGATCCTTGTTTCAATTCGGCTGGACGTTCCAAGTTTATCAAGTTAGACATCCAAGCATACGGTGCCCCCAATTTTTTAGAGAGACGTTAACTATATCTGCATCTTGCCTTAACATTGCCAACCTGCGAGCTCAAATCAATAAGTTCAAGCAGCTACGAAGGCTTTGGGCACAGAAACATTTGTGTTTGTGTTGTTTGTTCTGTGGAGCTGCTGTGCAAACACCAGGTCTCTGCTGCAAAGTAATTTATTCACTTGCCCAAAGAATGGATTACAGCAGTCCAAAGATTGCTTCTTCTTCCAGTGCTGGCCACTGTTCACGTGAAAGGGACAGGACGCCTTGGCAGCTCCTACGTCGAACTGAGTTGAAGAAAAAAAAAAGATACCTGCATCAGTTATGAGACAAAACAATGTGGTAGGGGTTCAATCCAATGATTTACCTCTTCAGGAGGCTAAGAGGAATGTAGCAGTACACCTTAATTTTTTTCAAGGTCACAAATTCGCCTCAAAATTGGCTAAACACACCAGTAGATATGACTGACCTCGTAACCAAAACCTTGCATCCGCAAACAATTGTTTGGCGACATTTAATTTTCAAATTCGGTCCTCATCGCATTTTCAAAGTGAAAGTTTCTACTGGCAGCACTAAAAATATGTTGAGAAGGAGGTTTGGGCGAGCTGGTGTTGCATACTTTTCCACAGCGCGAGAAATTCGCAACCAGGCACAGGCACACACAAAAGGAAGAGACATTCACGCAGCACTGACTTGCAACTCAGACTTGTATTTTTTCTTCTTTATCTGCACCTGTCTTTTTAAACAATAAGACATTTCTTTGTTATTTTTTATTTCATCTGGATGCAAGATAATCTGATTCATTCTTTTTTCTGATAAATTTAGACAAGGTTTAGTGACACAGTTTTCTTCTAACCTCGACATCTTTTCGGCTTCAATAATTTCCCTGATTAGTTTATTATTATTTTTACTTATTACGGTGCAGTTTCTTTCAGTTCTGCTTGACATCTGCAATCTTGGCAATGTATGGCTAAATGTCCGGAAGTGATTCTGTTTATGTTGTAGTTGTGTTCGATTAGTCTATGTGACATCAGTATATGTGACGTCGGGGGTGGGAAGGGGTTGTGTTTTGGCAGTACTTGTTTCCAACTGATCAGAAGAATTTCCAATGGCGACAAATGAAGCCTGCGGAACCCCTACGTCTGCTGAGCAGCACGAAAGAAATATGTTCCATTCTGTTATCTGATGTGGTTGTGCTAGCCATGTAAGTAAGAGTCTAGAACAAACCAGTTGGGCTTCGTAACGTGATGACGGGTACAGTTTCTATCATGAAGGAAGCCATTAGGCCGCAGATTTTGCGGGACGAGCGAAGGCGGCGGAACTTTCTAGATTTCACTCTTCACCCCGCACAGCCATGCCGCGCAGCACGTTCCTGTGGCACCTGCGGCTGTGAGTAGCAAGTATGTCAGGCAGCCTTTAGAAAGGCGGGTGGAAAACAAAGTTTTTCAGCGACCGAATTGATGAGACTGATAGCTTAATGTATTGACATCAAGATAAGTAACCCTGGTTTGCAAGTTTTGTCGTGGGAGAGTTGGTGCTAACTAGAGTGCACTGGGAGTTGTGGAGCATCTAGAGACACACCGCCACATTCAGCTCAAGAAACCTCGTCCAGGCACAGGCAAGTCCTTCGTAACCGTAGAGACCACAAATTAATTAATACACTTGTGTCTGGTTACTATTTCTGTCTCTTTTGACCCTCTGAGAATCGGGAAAATCAGCAAGCAAATTTAATATATGAATTATTCTGAAAAACTGAGAATTAAATCAAAACAAGCTTTGAGAAACAGAATTTTTGACACAGGTAAGCTCCAGAAAACACCCTCCAAATGCCACAAAGGATTCATTCTGGAAACACGGAATGCCACTTATAATGACGCTGCTGCATGTCACGCTAGGCGTAGCAAGGCAGGCTCCGCTGCAGCTTGGTTATGACCTTTCTCGCAAAGGGAAGTTTTGGCATTGCATATGAGGTGATACTTGCCCAAGTCTAGAGGTTACCTTGGCAAGGTAATGGGAGCACCCATGCTCACAAGCATGGTAACTGCCCAGGTCACCGTGGAAGGTCCTCAGCACAAGGCAGGCACCACCGTCTGTCGTAGGTATGATGTGCTGCAATGTTTGATGACACGAACTGTAGCGAAACAAAACATATTTTCCAGTGAAACAGTATCCATAGCTGCAATATGCGTACCAGCACACTGCATGAGTAGCTAATCTCATCGTGCACTTCTTTCTACATTAGAAGCAGTTTAGCCTGAAGGTGTCAGCATATTTTGGTTCCACGTATAAAAAGTCACTCATTCAGATTTACGTCGAATAAACATATTTCACCACGTCGGTGGCTGTGACAGAAAATGCTAAGAAAGGCGAGATAAATCGACGATTGCATGCTTCAAATGGTCAGAAATGGGAAGAAAGTGCCCTAGACACTTTCCTCCCAGTTCTCCTGTGAACAGCAAGGTCGAGGGAGCCCACCAGTGGTGCAACCGGTGGCTTGTACGCGGTGCTCGAACCTGATTACTTTACGATGTTTGGATACTATCATTTCAGTTATGTTGCGATTATATCGATACCTAAAAAACTGTCAAACGCCGATTTAAAAAAATTGTACCTGCTCATTCACGGCTTTTTTAGCTTCGGTTGCTCCCAGTACGGAATAGAGGGTTTGTTCACCAAATAAACGACGCCCTCCCGAGCTTCATTCAGTTCGTCTCTGAAGGCTTTGTTCGTGTTCAAAGCAAGATCTTTGCTCAAAAAGCACTTCGAAATAACAAACAAATTCACACCGACTTTTGGCAACCCTCACCTCATTGAACCGCAGCGCAGTTTTTGCCCAAAGGAGCAGCAAGTAACGACTCTTGAGAACAAAATAATTATCTATAAAAGCTAGACACCTTGCATGGTTCCGGCATTTGAGCACAAGATATTTGACGTCTTTCGGGGAACGCTACAAAAGCTTAGTACTCCAAGAACAGCTTAAACGTAAAAAAATTTCAGTTTTCCTCGTATCTGCCTGAACTGGGCGGAGCCCACCAGAATGACGCGATGTATACGAGATCCAAAGCATGTGTCGCAAACTACTGTGTGCAGCACGCCGGAGCAGCCATCTTTCCGCATGTCAGTATGTCAGCCATCTTCCGTAGGAGTCAGTACTCTGGGCTGCACCGGAAACTATTTTCTTGCGTGTGTTTTTCTCATCAAGAAGAGCGTCACACTATCACCGTGCTCCTAAATAGCACGGATGCAGCGTTCAATGTGAACCCCTTAGTGTGCTACAAAATT
>JAZHYW010013037.1:0-37648 GCA_037355805.1 Ixodes ricinus | reverse complement strand
GACACTAGCGGTCGGTTTTAAGGCAACTATAACTTAATTCCTTCGTCCGCAACCATCCTTAACCAGAAGCCGGATGCGTGGAGCCGTTGTCTGCCCGCTTAGTTTCGGTTTGAAGTTGTACGACAGTGACGTCCATACGCGTGTGGCCACTACAATAATGTTTCATTCAAATATCATGGCACGGCATTGATGTCGAGTTAAAATTCATCGAATGCAATATGCCCTCCCCCAAACAAAACAATTAAAAGTTATTTTTATTTGTATAATGAATTAGCTTACTAATTAACCCTCTTGCCTCATAGCTAATGGCCATGGCAACAACCTTCAGGTTTAAAATACAACACATGTTGCCATTTTTATTGTCCTGTGCACTAATTTACTTGTACAGCTTCACAGCGTGATACGCCGAAAAATACATACGCATATAGGTGAAATATACGTAATAATCAAAAATATAATTCCATATATCTTTAAACACTGTTTATTGTTCATATTATCTTTGAGCAGAGAATGTCTGCAAACCGAGAAAATTTGCAATTTAGGTTTGAAACAACATTTTGTACACATTTACCAGCAAATGATGTTTGGTTGTCGTACTTTCTAAATAGAGCATGTGGTACCTAAACTAGGAGTTTTTCTTTAAAGTAGGCATCATATAAATACATTTTCAAATAATTTTAATAAAACCCCATGCACAAACCTTTCTACGACTGCATCTCATGATTTCAATTGCAGCAAAGGCAAAAACGTGCGGGGCACTGGCCTTCATATTTTGTTTTCGCTAAAACTCCTGAAAGCGCATCTGAAAGCCACATAAGCCGCGCCAATGCCTTTGCCTTTGTTGCACCACTTCTGAAAAAGTATAAACACAAATACGATTATTTCAAATATGTAAAATCTACGAAATGGTTCTATGATTGGGTGGTGATACATTTGACTGGAATATCAAGATCCACTACGATGATGCTCAACAGTGACGCCAAGCTAAATAGTACTTCCTATTGAATTCTCAAAAGATTAAAATATTTATTGATACCTCGAAAAACCATACTTCACAGCAAAACGAGAAGCCAAGCAAATACGAAGAGTAGTGTTGGACCCTACGAAGACTTCTACGAGTTTGCCAACCCTTTGGTGGAAAGATTCAACAAGTCCAACGGATATGACTTACATGAGCAAGTTTGCTGAGGCCACTATATACCCAAATGGAAGAAAAAATGTCAAGTATGTATTACTTATGAAATGTAATAGGAAGCCCAGTTATGGTTAAGCCGGTTTTCGGTTTTTATGTTATTCTGTATTAAAATAATTGTATAATGGGCCTTATACTGACGCTATAGAACTCAAAAGTTGAAGAAAACGCATTTGATAAAACATTTTCAATGCGAGCAGAGTTGTTTTCTCGGCGACAAATACCTGAACACCCATTCACAAAGCCTAGGGGTGATACCATGTTTTTGTATTATTACTACAAGCAAAAATGATGCACTATCTTAACATTTGTAGACCGTAATAAACTGAGTCAATTACCTCTCTTTGACTATGGGGCTGCGTAGTGTAAAGAAATGTGCAAGAGTTTCTTCAATGAACGTCTATCACTGTATGTTATGCTGAACCAATGCTGAAATACGAAAAACTAGTAATTCTCCCAACATAATTTTAACTATCTTGGCATAACCGCGTAATAATTGAGAACAAGAACAGTAATTCGATAAAATGAAGTATCACCTCTTCTTGAATCGCCCGTCTACAGCGCGCCTTCCACTGACACGCAACGCAAGGTTAAGGATGTGCATAACACGGTGGACAACCGCCCGCAGCAGCAATTTTTATAATGATACTGAGAAATTTCATCCGCGCCCACAGGCCCGGGTTGACTTTAGCTAGCTAATCACCGCGACGACGTCAAATGCCGCAAGACTGAAAAGAGAAACGAGTCACCATCACTGGGTATGAACGCCTCGATTTGATTGTTTTTCACGTACGATACGCAACACGACAGACCTCCGGTTCGAACTGGGCATATGAAAGTGTTCTGTGGTAGCACAGGCGCAGTTCATTGCAGAACCAAAATCATTGCCGTATCGGATGCGCAAACGCCCTAAACCTCGTTGGACGGTAAATAGCAGCTACTAAAGCAGGAATGACTCGTCGACAATAACTGTGGATGTTACAAAAATATTCTACCGTTACTGCAGGAACAGAATTAATGTGGCGAAAACGATTTGGTCATAAAGTGTTTGCAGATTGCCGAAATAATCAGTCGCGGTATAAACTCTTTCAACACATCTTTGGTGACATTGTTTTCTCCAGAAACGTATCTTCGCTGGGGTGAAAACTGCCGGGTATTGGTACCCTCATTAGCACGTCCATCTTCCAGAAAAGCCATAAAGTCGGCTTTTTGGCAAGACCGTTAAGATTACCTGCTTAACAGTAGCTCGGAAACACACTCCTTCTTGCGTTTTGGGAAGATAATTGTCGATAGAATTTTTGTGCGACATCAACTTTCAAGCTATAACATCGGCGTCATATGAATTACTGAGCTCAGACAACGAAAGCAATTCGATGTATTTAAAGCCAGCAGAAGCAAATCTCCTCTTTGATAGGAATGAAAGAATTGTAGGTTCTCGGTATAATATACACGAAATAAATTCCCGGTTTTGAAGGCGGGAGTGATGAGTACTTTAACAATGGGTGTGACGATGACGTTAACGCGCCGATATAAAGTTTGATAAAAACAAGTCGTGTACTGCGCTGAACCATTCGTTAGGTCATTAGGTTAGAAATTACCAAAAAAACGACAAGTGTCAAAAAGCACAAAGCCTAGCTTTCTGTGAGGTAATCACAACAACGGGTCTACCAGTGATCTACACCCGATGAAGAAAGTTACAAAACTCGCCATATATTTGCACTCTACATTTTCGAAAATAAATTTTTCCTGTTAATGTGTAGAAATGTGAAATAAAAACTGAGCATTAGGATTTAGATGGGAAATAATAGTTTCCGATGGGGCAATTGCAGCAGTCGCGCCAATAAAGTCTCGAGCTGACACTTTAATTCATATCTACACATGTTAAGGTCAACTCTACGTTGCGCTTCTTCTTGGGACGCAGTTAAAACACATCACTTAGTGTTATTATGGCATTCGTCTAATCAACGACGACCACTATAGTCGGTCACCAAAATATTGTAGATATTCTATTGTGTGACGTAACCAAACCTCTATAAGATATAATATCGCAAAAAGGGAAACGTAATGTTTCAAACAACAGATTTATCGCCTTTGTTCGCCACTCGCGAACATTTTGTTAATTATCGCATTTATTCATATCATTTAGAATAAGCGATTAGCGATTAGGGCATTTTTTCAAATATTTTCCATTTAGGTCTAACTAGCAGACCACAGTATGTTGGAGTCAATTTTGTACGTGCAGTGTCTGGCATTATAAAATAAAGGCTAGGTTATTTATTGTTCCACAATCAAAACCGAGCATGTACGAAACTGAGCATGTATAAAACGGTTTTCGTCAGCCGCATAAAAATGTATATCTGTTTGTGTCTTATAAACATTTTTATTTAGGACTTCTTGTATTCATACTGAATTGGTAAAAACAGTCTATCGAATAAAGGTAATGATTCATTACACTTTAAGAGACGTAAGTATTTTCTGCAACTAGCTGAGTATGCTATGGTTCGAAATACATTCATGCCACGGGACCCGCGCGTCCCTGTTTAATCATTATTTCTCTTCAAGTGATGTTAAGATTTATTTACAGGTATGTTGCAGCTCATCTCCATGTTACTCTGCACCAACTTTTGAAGTTTTTTATTTTTTAACTAGTTTCGAAGTTTATTGACCTAAGTTTGTAAAAAATGTATTTTTGAAATTTGTTGAATACAAGCGTGTTCCTCCATGCCTAAGTAATTCTTGTATGCGTTAATAATAATAATAATAATAATATATGTCCGTAATAATAATTCATTTCAAAGACCAAACATCCGTAAACAAGTCAGGTTTGTCAAAGCCATCAAGGGCTTGTGTGACTGAACCTAATCTGCAGGACCTCATTTAAATATGCAAATACAGAAGAGATTTTAGTCAATCTAATAACATTTTGACACACCTAAAAAAGTTGACACAAGGAAAGACACGTGAAAACATCCAGATATGCACAATAAAATGCACTATTTATTATTATTATTATTATTATTTAATTTCTCTGATGCAATAACATGTAGTATTAAAGTTTGAGCCTGTAAGCCCTTCTGGGAACCAACGTTCAAGACCATTCGGCCTCTTCTTCAGGGGCGACTACGGCTATGGCCGTTGAAGACAGTGTATTTTGCTCTACGGCGTGTCTGGTGTTTCTTCTTCTACGGCTGTGCCTTTTTCAATAAAGTGACGAAGCCCGTTCACATAGGCCGGATAGTAAAGCTCCGAAGATTCTGATGTTCTGTGGCGTTGTTTGAATATTCCATGATTCGAGGAACAGTCTTTCTCGAGGATTTGAAAGATGCTTGAAAATTTTCGAAGGTTAAAGAATGACCCTTGAATCTTGTATGTTCAACAGCATACAAAGTATGTGTTTATAATGAACGAATACTGGCAAACAAGTTGAACGCACGCCATGCTGCAACATCAGCGTGGCCATCAGTCGCCCTGAAAGAGGCCGGAGTGCAGCGAGGAAACGTTGGGTCCCTAACAGAAGAACTTAGTTAGTGACGAATTTTGAATAATTATTTACTCCCAACCAGACAGATCTCTGTCAAATGTTTACGTGTAAATAACATATTGTGTTTGTAATATATTACATAAAATATGTAAGTAGTATTGTCCCGGATGAACAATTATTAACCAATACCAAAAATAAATATAACTGCCAATAGGAGTCCACACTTGTAGGTCCTTGTGGGTAGCAAGCAGATATTTCACCTCGCATCCCGTCACGGCGACCCGAAGAGGGGCGTTTGCATCAGGAATGTTGCGCTCCGGAACATTCGAGGACTTCCGAGCATGGATGGAGGTTTCCAGAGGAGTGCATATTAGCTGAAAGCAAGATCGCGCGACGCGGGGATTTCGGGGCCACACTAGTGCCCGTTACTTAAAATGCCAATGGATCAGGATTTACAAATTACCTAGCCTCAAATGTAACGGAATATGCGTTCTCAAATCACTTTCGTTGAAAACTAACGGATCACTTTGCTCGTTCACTTTGCGAACTACTTTCACGTTACTTTTCCCGTGCACTTACTAAGAAAGCAATAGAAATTATTTTGTGTTTCATAAATGCTAGGCAACACTACTTTCCATGTCACCTGTACGTGCCACGTGGTTGCGTCTTTGTAAAAAATAAAAATATTGTGTTTAAGGGGAAATAATGTAAGTGCACTCCGTTTTTCTTCATTTTTCAATCAGTTTCGAGAGTCTATATACCTAAGTTTGTAAAATTAATATTTTGAAATGTTTGATTATAGTGTGTTATCCCTGCCCTGGTAATCCTTGTGTAAGACAGGGTACTTTGTATCGACTCTAACCGATTTCTTCGATGTGCCCGACGTTCCGAAGCCGGCTCGGCTCCTTTGATCACGGGTGACTTCGTTTTTCCGACGTTTCGGGCTTCGAGGCGTCGGGCACATCGAAGAAATTGGTTAGAGTCGATACAAAGTACTCTGTCTTATTACTTACCTAACCAGGCGGAGTTCCGCCGAAATGTTAACTTTTAATCCTTGTGTCGTTAATACTACTACTACTACTACTAATAATAATAATACATTAATTTCAAAAGACTCGCTTATCCATGTAACAAGTCAGGTTTGTCAAAGCCATCCAGGGCTTGTGTGACTGAACCTAATCTGCAGGGACCTCATTTTAATGACTATGCCAAGTACAGAAGAGATTTCAAGTCAATTCGAATAACATTTTGACACCTAAAAAAGAGGTTGTCACAAGGGCTGACAAGACAGTGAAAGCTGCAACGGCACCCGCCATCCCGCTAGCTTACGGCTACGAAAATGACCCTGGAATTCTGCAGACAAAGTTAGCGGTACGCGAGGCTCGATTAGCGGCGACTACCTCCGCTAGGAGATGCGGAGGTTAAGAACCGATCAACGAAAGCTCCCTTTTGAAACGTGCCTTTTCCAGCGAGAGCGCGAATTCTCAAAACTACGGTCTCTAGTAGCCTGTAAGTTTGATGCGCGCTGTCAGCTTGCATGCATGAACGAAGTGTAGTTGCATGCACTACTGAAACACTGCACTTGGGCTGAAAAATGTAGGGGCTGCATGCGCTGTCTTCTTGATTTTGTGTTTTGCCTATCGGTATATACGCCTTGCACATTTTTCCAGTGGTTCTAATTGCCGGTCGTACAAAAGTAATCATTTTTTTCTTTCAGTTATATTCTTCTTCACCATGTTTTCTATTTTGTTGAACCTTTTACCCTTTGCTGTGAATCGCTGCTCATATTGATCCAGTTTCTGTATTATGTTCGTAGTTTAAAATGTAATGGTAATAAAAGTAATCCGTTAGAAATATAGGTAATAAAATTACATTACAAATTAGTGCACACAAAAAAGTAACGTACCAATTACAAAGTTACGTTAAAAAGCTAACGGATTACCACTAATCCGTTGACTTGTGCACGGTACTTCCATGTCTGGTTCAATTCAATTCCATTAAATTCAATTCAATGTTTATTTCTCGCGTGCTTACCAACAGCTCAAGGACCTTTGCGGTAGAGACAAAAAGCATAAGATACATCTTCATCACAAATTTACATCCTTCAAAATATGCCCATGTTTTAAAATTTATACATATGTCTTACATTAATATACATGCAAACAGTTTTTGCAATTTTGGAGCAACCTGTACAAAAATATCAACATTATGCAGAACCTCGTGTTTAAAACATCTGGATTCGGGATACCGGTGACAAGTTGCTATGAATATCTGGGTAAAAAACAGATTTCTAGAGTTTGCACTGACAGGAATGGGAAGTTTAAAGAAGCAAGAAGTGCAGGACTGTGTATGGACCCATGAACCAACCTGTGCAAAAACTTAGCACCCACACAGATCTCCTGTTGTGTAGAGTGCACAGTTTTAGTTTGGACAAAATTAAATGATATTCAAAATAACATTTACGGCCAAAATATCTGCCATAGACAATCCGCACAAATCGTTTTTGTATATGCTCATTTTTCACTCGCTGTACTAGAGATAGAGCTCCAAATGACAGATGCAAAAATTAAGTTTAGAGCTTACATGCAGTACTGAAGAGTCGCAGAGACAATGATGACTGCTAAATGGTCTAGTTAGGTGGGCCATTATTCGCAACATGCGTAGACTCTGGCTAACAATCAAGTTCCCGTGAGAATTAAAAAAAGGTGATAATCCACAAAATACCCTTGATCTTTAACTATGTGGTCGGACTGATAGTGTCATTTCCCATACAGTTTCATACAAAAAAATGTGCTACGCTTTCTGGACAAAGGCATCACTTGGGTTTTGCGGGGTTCAATCTAAATTGTTTGAACCCCCTTCCTTCGCGTGGCAACTGCCTGCGATGTCAGCTTCGCCACACACCGTTCTTGTACTCACGTAAACTAGGAGTAAACAATATTTTAAACAAACAGTTTATTACCAAGGATATAGAAGGAAAAAAGCACATCTTTTTTTAACTGCACAAGCAGAGTAGATGCAAGTGCTATAAAGCAATTTCGTTGCAATTAAATAAAATAGGTAGTGACAATTAAATAACAAGAGGTAGCACTTATGTGTAATTTTATGCGTGCATATTTGAAACGTGCATTAAATTTGATGTCTTTATGCGATCTTATAATATATTCAATAACATTTCGTTTTCTAGCCGTTGCGCGAGATGAGATATTGCCGAAATAAGGAACGTGATGAAGAACTACAATTTTGGATCTGGTCATCGATGAAACGTCAATCTCGATCTAGGCATGTGTTTACAAAGATTTTGAAGGAAAGTGGTTGGCGTGGACTCTTCGGGATAACTGTCGACGTAAACATCTTCGATCCTACAAGTACACAACTTCACGTGAGTTGTACATTATAATATGAGTGATGTCGTGTAGTTTATAAGCTTTCCTCCCAGTACTTCATACCAAAGTGCTAAAAATAATTATTAAAAAACCCTTTAGCCCAATTTTTTTCATTGGAAGGTATAGTTTTACTTTTTTTTTCAAAATTGTGAATAGGATCTAGTTATAGTGTAAAAATAATGTGTGCCGGATTTTTATAGAATCACAACAAAGAAAAAAATAAAATACAAATTGCGACTTATTGCGGCCAGAGTTTAGCTGATAAAGTGTTTTTAAGCCGCAAACAATGCTTTATTGTCGGAAAAAGGTTTAGCGTGCGTGCGATACCGCGAGCGAATCCGGACCTTAATACTCTTTTTACAAAATTGTTTTATTGTATTTCACTAAGTGTCAATAGAAACATAGCGAGAATAAAATATCTTTAAAAAAACCGAAGCTCGACCAGTATCAGATTAATCTAGTATTTTTGTGAAAAATAGTGTCAGCGTTTTGTTACGATCCCCAGCAAGAAAATATGTCAAAAGCCTTACATCGCCTTTTTTCGTAATTGACGCATGAAACGTTCAATTTTCTGAACATGTCTAATGCAGAAGAAACGTAATGCAGATCAAAAGTAAATTAGAACACACAGGGAAATTTGTGCGTTCGGTTTCCAAACAACTAGGACGGAGGGCATGCTTATGTACATCTCAAACGAAACGCGAACCATGTGTCCAAGCTTCGTTCGGCTAACCACATCAACGGAACGCGCTTACGTTTGGAAGCCGAATTCAGGTACAAGCACGGTGCCTCCCACACCCTTGGACAAATCTAGCATCACAGAGGCGAAGAAAACTTAGCTGAAACAGCCGAACGATGGCACAAAAAGCTGGTGGCGCTGATTCGACGGGGAGAAGTTGAACTTCCAGCAAGAGACAGCATGCGGAAAATATTGCATGGCTACTGCTACCTGATTTGGCTTGATCATGCTTGACGACCGCGAGCCGTTAGAGCCCTCATTGTGGCTTAAAATCATGGTTGCCAGTTATCTGAAGCTTTATCTGAAAAATCAGTAAACGCTTTTCTGTCCTCCACAAAAGTTTATGCAGTCCGATGAAGAGCAAAGCAATATTACATGAGCTTTCTTAAGACCAAATCTAATGCTGATGAAGTCGCACTTTTGATATGACGATCGGCAGTTGCGTCTGCTCTGCACAAGCACCAAAATGGCGGCGCCCACAACATTGTCGGGGAACAGAGTGCCGATACTCTAAGCGCAGCTCATTTAGTGGCTCTATCATCAACTTTGCTCGTTCATGCATTTAAAGATCGAATTAACCAGCGGGACCACTCACCAAAGACCGTAAAGGCAGTGGCAACGCGCGCTGGTAAGAGCAAATAATGGAGGCCACTCGCTGAAGTCCTCCCAGACACGACAGAGGCAACGCTTAGTCAGAAAGCAGATGCGTGAGGTTGCGCCCTCGTCGTCATGTTCTTTGTCTCGCTACTAGTTCAACAACTCGCATCGGAACAGAGGCATGCAGTTCTTGTGGTAGTCACACAATCGTTCCAGCTTACGCTGTTCTTTGTATGTACACATAGTGAAACGTTTGTTATAGGGAATCTCACAACTGTCACTAGAAGTCATACTCTTAGTAACCAAGCGCAACGACGTTGCTTTCGAACTCAAGAGTATCAGATACGCGCTGCTTGCGGCATAATGACAAAATAAGAAATAAAGTAACTTGAGGTAGAGCACGATCGTTTGTCACAGGTCCGAATAGGAATTCCCCAACAATTAGAGTAACAATTTGCCTCTGTAACGGACACATGACTCATTGGGCAGAAAACGAGCAATCTTGTTGCAGTAATGCTGAAAATAACTATGATTACTGGACAATGTCCAGGCTAACTAAAAGGTTCCGATTAGCAATTTCTGCCTGCTGATTTAGTTCGTCACTAGGGCACAATGCAGATTAAATCACAAGTGACCTGTCACACGAAATGGATTATTAAAGTTTGCAATCGATAAACAATCTTACGTCACGACTGTTCTGCTATTAAACTCTATTCCATGTTGCCCAATTTGGAAAATTATTTCTGGAGGTGTCGCGTGACATGCATTCTGGCAACTACTAAATGTGTCTAACAGCTTCCAGGTCACCAGATTAATATATTAAGTTGACATCCCAATTTAAAGCGACGAATATAGCCAAAAGTTACGACGTTTGAAAGTGAAAGTAACATACAACACGCCCTGCAGCGTATTTTGTTTTTCCTGTTTGATTTTTGTAAACTAGACATGGCATGGAATCAATAACGGTTGATCTGAATCGTACAATAAATAAAGCTGAAAATTTCTGTTACATGACAGTTAATAATACACCTCATAGTTAGGAAGCTACTGCATCTGAAGTAGGCTTAAAATACTTCTAGTTCAACAGCACGATTACGACGAAAATGCCGTACATTGAAATAAAATACCGCCAGTAACTGAACGCTTTAAGGCAATGACTTAGCGCTTTTTATGGCTTCTGCATATCAAAGTGATTTAAACATAAATTATCGTTAATTCCAGCTTGGGC
This sequence comes from Ixodes ricinus, assembly GCA_037355805.1. NCBI lineage: Eukaryota > Metazoa > Arthropoda > Arachnida > Ixodida > Ixodidae > Ixodes > Ixodes ricinus. The sequence goes on along the minus strand of JAZHYW010013037.1, from coordinate 27,025 downwards.
AACATTCGCAAAGTATCAAGCCCACAAAAAGAATGTCATTTACAGTGCCTGTAGTGCATAATAAGATATTGCTATTTATAATCACTCGATAAAGCCGATTGCATACATATGTCCGGCTTCTACAAAGTTTTTTTTTCTTAATATCTTGCTCTTTTTAAACAGGCCGTGGAAGCCACACAAATGCCGTCTGTGCGTAATGAGTTATACGGCCAGGCGGACATTATGTCCAAGGGAGAATGCAACTAAAAGATTACTAAATAGACGAAAGTTCACAATTACACTTTTATTATATTTTTGGGCATGTGTTTATCTTGAAGAAATGGAGACATATTTGTGTTGAAAAAAAAACCTGCTTTTTAAAAATCCTGGATCGAGCACGCGGTTGGACTTATTCATTGTCCAATTTTGTTCTGCAAATCTCTAGATACCGAAGCGAAACGCGCGATGCCCGCCGGAAGGTCAATCCTCGTTTGACGCCGCAGGATCACGTGATAATGACGAAACTGGCGTTAATAGTTTGCGTCACAGTGTATCGGAGCTGATATCAGTCGGTGCTCCGTGCCTGGCGAACTGAGACGATAAGCCACCTTAGTGCCCAGAACAAGTTGACCGCGTTGCCACGGCAGTGTCATGGAAACACGGATGCTTGCCCCATTTTCTTTAATGGCAGCGTCTCTTAACTGAGCTTCCTAATCACGATGAAGAATCCCCGGAACTGAAATAAAAGATGAGGAACTTTGCAAAAATATTTAAAAAAACGCAGGAAAGAGATCGTCTTTATAGCCGAGAGACTGGGGCATTTTGTGGCCACGGCTTAGTTCTGGTACCTCCTTGGGGTCTGCGCATAAAGCAAGATTTTTACTTTTAACAGCACAGTTGGCATTGGTGCTGTCTGGGAGCTTTGTGACTGTGCATTTCTAACGTTCCTGCACTAAGCATATATGCGAAGGTTACTAAAAAAACGGACTGCTCCAGAGCGCGCAGCTCCCCTACTCTGTCACGGCGTCAGCATGAACAAACACTGCGGCGCCCATGGAACAAAGACAGACTGGTCTATACCTACGTTATTCGTAGGAGCAAGTTAAATGTCTTTAATTGTTGATTTGGGAAAATGAAATAACTGCACTATCTTTAATGAAATTTCATATAGTCTTCTCATGTCTTGCACTAATCCTCGATGACGACTGTTGAATGTTATATATTTACCGTATTACACTGTGGTGACTTGGGGTTCTTTAAACTCTACGTTAAACTGGTCTGGAACGGCTGGTAAGAACACTAACTTTTTATTTAGTTAACCGACTGTTACATGGCCAGATTTAGAATAACGATGAAGACGCGATGTCGGCGTCTGTCCCGGCCGCTAGTCCCAAGTCAGCTCCCTTCTCTCCGTTCCGTCGCCCTGGTGGTCTCGCGCCGTATTCTTTTATATCCTCGTGCGAAGGGTTCCTCGCGGTGGCGTGAAGTGGTGCAATCGCGAGGCAATATGGCAGCCAGAGAGAGAGCAATATTCTGCGGTGCTATGGTAAGATTGCCAGGATATTATCCAACGTTATGAAATGGCTATTGCGCTGAACTGATGTAGGCGTGCGCCAAGTTCCGCCGCTGACACAGCACCGGAGTGGGGTAAGGTAATCCGAAGCTCTCCGGAGCCGTTCGAGTCGAGTGGGGAAATGTTCTCTCAGGAGCCGCTCTTGTTGGTGCGTACGTGACCGCAACACATACTTATAATTGTTTACTATACGTAGAAATGTGCGTTCAGACAGATATATTCAGGTTAAAATTGCTGTCTGCCGATTCCCCTCAATATTGTGAATTCACCGTTACTTTTATAATAAATCAGCACTTTGAATGTTTGTTGTATTTATTGTTTAAACTAGAATCGTCCTCTTTAGAAAGCTGTGTTTACTCACAGGTACGTAAACTGCACGTGTTATTGTCATAATCATAATAAGTAATTAAGATGTACATTTGAAATCTATGGTTTAATGATACAAACATACGTATGAGACTTGTCATTTAAATTTAATCAAGTTGGAAGAAATCGATCAAGTTCTTGTCACAATTTGAAAGTCCGGCTGATGAACGCAGTCTGAACATTTCCTTGACATCTTATTGAACCCTGGACTCATGCAGATGAGGTGTTATTTTATTGTTCGAATTTTTAATTTAACACCGAATGTGTTTGAGGTCTGAGTCCCTGAGAAAAGTGTGACTGGACGTTGCGAAAACTGTGACAAAAGGTAAATCACTTACATAAAAAAATAGATATTTCGAGAAAAGTGGCAAGTTGGGATGAAACAGCAAAATTCTAAACGCGCACCCACAGGAATGGAACGCACGACCCCATGATTGTAGGCTCAACATTCTGTCACTGCGCCAATTAGTGGGTTTTATCTCTTCTTTATTGTTTCCTCCAATTAGTGGGAACACGCACGGCTATACTCTGTTTCAGCTTAAGCCCAGGTACAGCCGACGTTACAGGGTAATGGGAACAATAAAGCAGGGCAAGTCACAAGGCCTTTTCTGTTTGTGTTTGATTAAGCAATGGTAGAACACGTACAGACACATCACGAACACCACGATGGTCTACTAAAGTTAAAAGCTGGGCTAGTTGGTGTAGGCTAAACATCAAGTAAAACAGTGCAGAACGGTTCTGCACTGTTTCAGCTGAAGCAGCGGTTCTTTCCTTCTAGTCTTTGTCGTTCTGCGCTGTCTCACCTATATTATGTTTACCAGGATGGTCTGCTTTTGATGCTGTCTGAGAGGTTCATAAGCTAGTAGAATCAGCTACGCCTGGACTTAAAGGAAAACGAAGTATAGCTAGCTTTCTTTATACCAGAGTATAGTCTCCACTAGTTAGTTCGGAGTTCGCGTTCAAACAGCACACGGGCAGAAACAAGGAATGCAAGAAGCTGTCCACCATCGTATAAAACAGTCAGAACTTGTAATAAAATATAAAAACTGCAATGTCCACCACAAACCCCGAAAAAGTTTCGCGGTAACTAATTTTGTTTATACCGACCTTATTAGTATAGGATCGAGAATGATCAAGAATTTTGTCGGCGTTCTTTGAATTGTGTTTTAATTTTGAAAGCGGCGAAGACTGATGGCCTGAAGGTACTCTTCAGTGAGAATTATTAGTGAGCTTTGGTGCTGCGAATGGGAGCAAACGCAAGCCATGTGCGTCAGTAGTGGGCGTTCCACACGGCGCGTGCCCGGGTGCCCCAACTGCGTCTTGACTTGACGCATGGCGACGACGCACGTGACAAGCGTGCAGCACGCAACGCTTACGCAAACGTAGAGTGCTTGCGCTTGCTTCCATACGCAACACTAAAACTTTCTACTGATATATTCTCTCAAACTACTGATTGTTGCAGATGAACCGGCCCTCCTGGCCGTACCCTCTAAGTGATCAAGCGTTTCGGTCACTGAGTAGAGAGAAGGAAAATGAATACAAGCAGTACATCGGACGTGTCATTGAGGCTCTGGATTCAAAGTTGAGCAAACACAAGGAACAGCTCGGGAGAAACATCTTTGAATACGAGGAGGATATAGGATATGTTAGTATATCTTTTGTATTTTTTAGATAACTGGGTAAACACCATAACCCGTACATTCGCACAAGGTAAGTTTCATATTAAAAGTTAGTGTAGGAAAGTATACCATTTTGTCACATAGCCTAAGAATTGTCAACCGAAATCTCCATTCGTTACGTTCTTTTTTAAGCTTAGTTATGCTTGCATTACATTTATGCATCCATGTTTAAAGTGGTTTATAAATGGTAATTTTTTTGTCCTTGAAAATATGGTAATGTTTCGTAAAAATGTTGTTTGACTTTCTGTTATACAAAGATTCAAGATTTGATTTGGAAGAACATGAAAGGTTCGCTATCTCCTAAATTCAAAGAGGGAGAGGGACCTAAAGCGATAAACCGGAATCTCGGTCAAAACTGAGGACCCCTCCACCTCTCGCGGGCCGCCGTTAATGTACTCAGTTGTGACTACTCATCACGTGGCGTAACAGTTAAGATGGCAGCGCCCAGACAGTGGTGGCCCGCTGCCTCAGAACTTGTCGTACGCGTTCTTTTTGTCACTAGTCCGAGCGAGTTGATTTGAGATTACAGAGTCGTGATCTCAAGCCGGTTGAAATCGATTTCAGCATTCAGCGTTGACTGTCCCGTAGATATAACGTGAAAAGAGGAAGATGTGGGACATTTCGTACTCAATCCGCTCGCGGTCGGCGTAGATAGTGCCACAACAAAGCTGGAAGTCTACCCTGCGTTGCTCGGACCTTGGATTGGTTCGAATATCGGTAGCAAACATTTAAACACGATATTCTTGTGCTCTCGTTGGCCTACTTAATGCCCGATATCCGCAGTGAAGCGTGCGCTGTGTATGGGGATACACAATCTAGTCACGGCGATTTCGTAAAATGGTTTGCAAACTTGCACTGTGGCCGTGGCGAGCCGTAGAAAGTTCCCGGCAAAACCGGGGAGACTTCACTCCTCGTCACGACACGTTCCGGTAAGCTACGGCGTCCCGCCCCGTGACGTGTTCCATGACAAAACCACTAGATGCTACCAATCACGTTCACCAGCGAGGTGGAGAGGAGGTCAAGGCTTCGGCAAGGCTTACGTGGTTCAGGTGTTGGGCGCTGCGGCGTCGCTCGACTTCCGATCAAGACTACGCACCGAGCACATGGACAGAGATATTTCCATTGGTAGGCCTGTGGGCCAGTCACATCGCTTCCCCCTCTTCGACTAACCACGGCTCCGCCACAACTCGCTGTCGTGTTCAAAGAGAAAAACGGAAAGGAGTCCATGTTCCTTTACGGACCAGTGAGCCGTTCATAGACCGCGCCACCAGTTTGCACACCACGTGATCCGTGCTGGACAGTGTGCAGCCAGGGTGACGAGAGGCTCACGTTGGTTCCGCGACTCACAAGAGTTGGTAGCTGCCGTGCTGCATTTTTTTATGGTGTGCTGCTTTTCAAGTGGATCTGGCTCAGGTCAATACAACCTAAAACACAAGGCCTGCGCGTTTCCTCCTCTAGACGGCATTGCTCGTAAACCCCCTCAGCGCCCCTAGGTAGCCCGGATGAGCTCCATCGTCTGCTACATCATCTGTTCCATCGCCTGCTCTATCGCATGCTTCAGTGGTCGTGCTCAGAACGAGCTCACACTGATAGGTTGCTAAGACCGGCAAGCTTGATGGTGTCGCACTAGATCGCATTAATAGGCTGGTAAGAAAGGCAATCTTGATAATGTTGCATGCACGTTTCCAATGAACTGTGGTAGCTCGCTATCAGCTCGCGTTCAGGAAGTAGCGCACACAGCTGTGGCCGCTAGTGCAGATGCGGCGTAGTTGTGACAAATACGTTATAGCTTGTGAGTCGCCCGTCAATATCGCCCGATCAGGCCGAGTTCCACTCGCTCCGAGGAAGTCACACAAGGAGCGCTATCATCAGAGAAATGCTTTATCGAATACTCAAGTTGTGAGTGCGATGCTGTGGAAGGCCAAGGCTGCCCTGTGGTTCAGGTCTCCGTTGGAGATGGCTGTCCCGGCACCGGCTCTTCTGTTCGTCAACCGCCCTTGGAACTGTCTCGCTCTCGCGCACACACCACGAGCCTCGCCCTTCGTCTTCTTCTCTCCGGCGCCGTCTTCTACCTGCATTGCTGCTCATTGTCTCCCACACTCCCCTCCCCTCAAGCCTCGGCTCCCCGGGGGCTCTGGACGACTGGTGTTGATGGGTTTTCTTTGAAGTACTCCTCCAATTCGTCCATCTCCGCGTCGCTGGTGGTGGTGGACGCGGATGGGGCCGCAGCTGTTAAACGGGGAGCTTGTGTTGGAGGGGCCGGTGCGCGCTCGGTGGAGGGGCCGGGTGCCTGGTCTCGGCCGACGGGTATGTCTTCTTCCACGTCGACCGGGGCAGGACATGGTGTGTTGACCCGGTCGGCTTGATCTGCGCCAAAGGCCGCTGGGGAGAGGAACTCTGGCCGGTCCCGGCGGAGTAGCTGGACTGCCGCCGCGACGGAGGCGGGACGGCCCATCTTCTTTAGGAAGTCCCCATGCCGGTGGCTGGCTTCGTGGGTGTCCTGGTGGATGACAGGGACTTGGCACAGCCAGCAGGCGTCTGGGTGGTCTTCCGAAAGCGAGAAGGGCGGTAGGGTATGTCCCTGGAAGGGCTGTGGGATCTGGGCGGGCAGCTGGGAAGGGTTTGGACGGGGCTGGTTCCTCCATCGCACCCTGGACACGAAGTGGACGGCCTCTTGGCCGTCCTGGGCCGTCCAGGTGGCCACGGTGTGGCGAGGTGGCTTGCGCCGGGCTGGTTCTCCAGCCGCCGTCGAGACCGCTCCTCCTCGTGGGGTGGAGTCTCGTCTGCCCGCCTGGTCCCTCGAGGCTCTCCGGTGCTCCGCGTCTCCGCCGCCCTGCCTCTGTTGATGTGATCGAGGCCAGGGTTGATCACCCCGCCTCTGCCAACCGGGTTGACCACCCTGTTGGTTGGTCCGCCTTGTTCTTCGCCAACCGGGTTGACCACCCTGTCGGTTGGTCTGGCCGGTCCGCTGCCGAACGGGTTGACCACCCTGTCGGTCGTCGGTCTGGCCTGTCACCTGCCGAACGGGTTGACCACCCGGTGGGTTGGGCTGGCTGGTCCTGCGTTCGAAGGGTTGACCACCCTGGGAGTTGGTCCGGCTGGCTCCGCCGGTGTCCCGGGAGGTGGAAGGTCGCCCTCCTGGATGGCGCCGCCCATTCTGGTTCCTCCGGGGGGCATTTCTGGACAGAACAAGCTCTATTAACATCTTGCAAAGATTAGATCAAGTTCTAGGCCGCAGATTATAGCGCCGCGCAGAGCCCCTATCAGATCTCTCACCGACGGGTTCGCGCACTGTTCGGCTACCGCGCTTAGGCCGCGTTGCCGGTCGCGCGCGAGAGTCACGCGGAACGGAGGATTCCTCGTTTTGTTCTCGTTCATCGTCATCCCGATCACGAAGATGGTACTTTTTCAGGTCTGTGATGTGGACCGGGCCAGACTCCTCGCTCGCATTTTCCTGAGCGAGCCTGTAGGTAAGACGTGACAGTCGTGCCTTTACCACGTAGGGCCCTTCCCACTTCGGAGCAAGTGAGGCTGCGAATCCGCTCGCTGCATTGCTCAAAGGATGGGTTCTCCTGAGGACCAAGTCCCCCACCTTGTACTCCAGGTGACGATGACTCTTATCGTACTGGGCCGCCTGTTCGATCCTTGCTGCATCGAGGTTCTCTCTGGCGTCGTGCAACGCATTCGAAAGGCGAACTTTCAACTCCGCCGCGTATTTAGAGAGTGGGCGCTCTGTCGAACCTTGGTTATTTCGTAACCCGTTCTCCAGCGGAGACGATAGCTCCTTACCCAAGTTTAGAAGCGCAGGCGTTAACCCAGTCGATCTGTTCACGGTCGTCCGGATTGCAAAACCCATCTCGACAATGTGTTCGTCCCAGTCCCTGTGTCTCTCTGTTAGTGTGATCAGCATGCTCTTCAAGTTTCGGTTCACTCTCTCAGTGATATTAGCCTGAGGATGGTATGGTGTCGTCCTTTTGTGCTTTATGTTTAGCGCCAAGCAGGAGTCAGTGAACACTCTGCTGGTAAAATAGCTAGCATTATCGCTGATGAGACACGTGGGTGTGCCGAAGCGCATGAAAGTTTCCAACAACTTCTCCCAGATGCGCTCCGAAACCAGCTTCCTCAGCGGGTGTAACTCCACCCATTTTGAGAAATGATCGGTTATTACCAATAAATACTGGTTCCCACGGGGACTTTTTGGTAGTGGGCCGATGATGTCGCAAGCAACCATCTCCCACGGGTAGTGACTCACTACAGGCTGCATCAGGCCTGGGGGCTTTCCCCCTCGCGGCTTCGCTTTCTGGCAGGCTGGGCAGCTACGGGCGTATCGGAGTGTGTCCTGTCTCATCCCCGGCCAGGTCGCGACGCGACATAACTTATGAAAAGTCTTGCTGCCGCTGCCATGACCAGCCAGAGCCGAGTCGTGGAAGTATCCGATAAACCGCCTCCGTAGCCTCCTAGGAATCACCACCCTGAACGGAGAGTCGTTCCCCTCCTCGTCGTCGATTGTTGGGATGTAGCGGAGCAATAAGCCGTCTTGGCCCAGCAGGTATGAATCAATATGTTCGTTAACTTGACCGCCAGCGTTCCCGGTGTTGCTTGCCATTTCCGCAATTTTCCCCAACACCCGCTGACAAAAACCATCTGCCTTTTGGGCCTCGACAAGCTCTTCCTTGCTCACCACTTCACCCCAAGCCACGATCCTTTGTTCCCTCGTGCGGCCTCCTAACACTGCGACGAGCTCCTGTTGCATCGATCCCTCCCCGCTGTCTCGCTTATGAGCGGCCGCGCGGGAAGCTCGTCTCTCGCAATCCCCTGGTTGCGTCTCCTCCTTCCAACCACTATCATGGGGCGCCCGAGAAAGTGCGTCTGCAACCTTGTTGGTGGAGCCCTTTCGGTACTCGACAGTATAGGAGTATCGCTGCAAAGTGAGTGCCCACCGAGCTAACCTCCCCGCCGGCTCTTTCAACCTTTGAATCCAGGTTAGAGCGGCGTGGTCTGTCTGAATGACAAAGGTGGTCCCGTCTAAATACAGGTCGAATTTCTTTAGAGCAAACATGACGGCCAGCCCCTCCTTTTCCGTCACGCTGTAATTGCGTTCTGGCGGTGTAAGGGTTCGGCTGGCGAATGCCACCGGGCGCAGCTGTCCGTCATGCTCTTGCAATAACACCGCACCGACGCCGTAGTCGCTCGCGTCTGTCTGTACCACGAACGGACGGTTAAGGTCTGGCAGGCACAGGCTAGCCGTGGCTGCTATCGCCTTCGTGAGGGAAGAGAAAGCTACCTCTTGTTCTCGGCCCCAGGCCCATCTCGAGCCTTTGTGGAGCAGCAGGTTCAGTGGCCGTGTGAGTCCAGCGCACCCTGGAATGAACTGCCGATAAAAACCGACCATTCCAAGGAACCTTTGAAGGCTCTTCGCGTCGCGCGGCGGTGGGTAATCAAGAATGGCCCTCAACTTATCCTCGTTCGGCCTCAAGGTACCATCATCTACGATAAAACCCAAGAGGTTGACCCTTGAGGCCGCGAGCTGTACCTTCTTTGGATTAATCGTTAACCCCGCTTTGCTCATTCTGCTTAAGATAATCTCAAGGTGTGCTAGGTGCTCCTCGAATGACTTTGAAAATACGACGACATCATCCATGTATGCCATGGCAAAGTTGAACTTCGCGTCCCCCAGCACGATGTCCATAAGCCGTTGGAAACTCGATGGCGAGTTAGACAATCCGAACGGAAGGCGGATAAACTCAAACAGACCCCTGTGACAGGTGAACGCCGTCTTCTGGACATCGTGTGGTGCTACCTGGATCTGCAAAAAGCCTCTGCTACAATCCAAGGTAGTGAAAACCCTCGCGCTACCCAACGAGTACATGATGGACTCAATAGATGGGAAGGGATATGAATCCCTTCGTGTCATCTCATTAAGTCGGCGGTAGTCAACGCAGAGGCGAGCGGTGCCGTCTTTTTTGGCGCTAAGACCACCGGAAAAGCCCAGGGGCTCTGTGACGGCCGCACGGCCCCTGTGTCTATCATCTCATCGAGAGCCTTATCTAGGAGAGCTCGCTTGTGCGCACTCAGCGGTCTGGGATTACAACCCCATGGTCTAGCATCTCCTGTGTCAATTCTATGTTGTAAAATGTTTGTAAGTCCCGGCCTCTCGGTAAACATAGCTGCGTGTCGATGCAAGGCGTCTGCTAACCTCCGCCGCTGTTCTATCGGCCCGTTGTAAGAAGCGACAATCGCTTCAACGTTTCCCGATACGACTCGCGCAGCTAATGTTTGCTCCTCTCGTGATCCGGCGAGTGAGCGTTCTGTGTCCTGACCGAAACTCGGTGGGACGGCAAAGGGGATAAGGGGAGTCAACGGATTATAGTGGTACCCGTTATTCTTCAAGTCTATGATAATCCCCTCCCGGCAGACGAAGTCCTGTCCTAAGATCACAGGAATTTGCATGCCTGGCAGATAGAGAAAACGCTGCCTCCTTCGTCTGCCGTCGAGGCTAAGGTGAAGGCGTATTGCGCTTTGTGCCCTAGCCGATCCTGCTGCTAAACGCAGCGCGGTGGAAACTTCCCGCACGTGAAGTGCTCTTCGGCGACAGTCTTCGTAGACTCTGTCGCCGATTAGGAAAAGGGTCGAACCGGTGTCAATTAGTGCGTAGTAAATGTTACCACCGATCTCGACGCGCACGTACGGCCCCTTCTCAGATGTCAAACCCTGAGTCCGACATGCCGACGGGGCAAACACCAACCTGTCGCTGACCGCAACTCCAGCCCCGTTGGCAGACTGATGAGGGGCCTCGGCAGCGGCCGGCAACCGCGAGTCGGGAAGTCCAATTAGTGGCGCCGGCCTCTCCCGTTTCCCTGAGACCCATGGGGGGGGGGGAGCTGCCGTCCATGTGCACTGACGCTTGATATGCCCAAGCTGATGGCATTTATAGCACCTGACCTGTCCCCTGCCATTGTGTGCTGAGCGTCCGCCGCTACCATCACGCGATGCAGTGTCGCGCCGAGGGTCATTGTAGTTCCCGCGACCCTCGTAATGATTCGCGACTCCGCGGTGGTCGGCTGCGCCGCCTCCCCTACGGGGATGCGCCCTGGAAGAGCCCGCGTTGGCTGCTCTGCGCCTCTGTTCAAAAGCGAAGGGATCTAAGGCGCGGGGCACAGCAGTTTCGCCACTCCTATGTCCTGTAACGGCCACGTACGGCGTACGTGAGTCGTCGCAAGCTCCCGCGCCTCGTCCTGTCCAGGCGCAACCCGGCTCCAGAGATTCCTCTGCGCGTGGAGGGGGCGATACGTCAACTCGGCGAGCAAGCTCGCCTGAACGATGCGCGCCTCTCTGGCAAGTGCTTCCAGATCAGCGAAATCACGTCCGCGCAAGTAGGCTTTAAATCTAGGGTGACACTGGCGGATCGCCCTAGCTACCTTCTCCGCGTCTGACGCTGTAGGTTCGGCTCTGGAGTAGAGCTCCTGGAGAGCGCGGATGTATTCTACGAGGCTCTCGTCCGGATGTTGAGTACGGCTGGCTAGCTCATCTCTGATCCGCATCTCATAGTCGGGAGGCAGAAATTCCTCTCTGAATCGTGCCCGGAAATCTGCCATCGAAAGGAACGGCCTCTGCATTCGTCTCCAACGCGCTGCGTCACCCGTCAACGCGATTGGGACGATCTGTATCAGGGCCGTTTCATCCGACGCGCCCAACGCGGCAATGTACGCGTCTAGATCCTGCAGGAAATCGTGTACCGATGCTGCGTCGGAGTAGCCCGAATAGGTCGGCGTCGGCACGCTCAACCGCGGGCGGGGCACGGGCGTAGGCGCGGGATTCACCACCCCTGGGGCCAAACCCATCTGTCTAGTAAACGTCGCGAACATCGCCGTCATGGCGTGCATTAGTTCGCTGACGTCTCCCGTGTTCACCGCTGGAATTGGGGGCTCTAGCGCTGCCGCAACGCTCGCTTGCCCACTCGTGCCTTCTCCCGCGTCCGAGTCAATATCCGCCACTGACTGGGTTGAGGCCTCGGGATGGGCGGCCTTATTCCGTAACCTGGACATGGCGGCAGAACGTTAAACACTGGTGTCCAGCGGAGTAACAAAAAATTCAAATGGAAAAACAAAGGAAACCTAAATCTAGAAATCGCGATTCGTGGGACTCCCTGGGAGCGAACAGAAACAACGGCAGACTGATCGGGCCCCACGTTGGAGCGCCAGTTATGTGGGTCGCCTATCAATATCGCCCGATCAGGCCGAGTTCCACTCGCTCCGAGGAAGTCACACAGGGAGCGCTATCATGGAGAAATACTTTATCGATACTCAAGTTGTGAGTGCGGATGCTGTGGAGGGCCAAGGCTGCCCTGTGGTCCGGGTCTTCTGTTGGGATGGCTGTCCCGGCACCGGCTCTTCCGTTCGTCTACTGCCCTTGGAACTGTCTCTCGTCCTCGCGCCGCACCACGAGCCTCGCTTTTTTTCCTTCCTCCTCTTTCTTCCACAAGCTTCGCCAATACTGGAAACATCTCCGAACACCCATGGCAGCGGCTGCGAACGCCTCTATAGTCAGTTGTAACTCAAGAAGGTAGGCGAGGGTTAGACGGCCGGAAAGGAGGAAGCAGACGGAACGCTGTAGAAGATAGGGGCAAACCTCCCTCTCTTTCGTGTTCCGTCTGCTTCCTCGTCCCAGGCCCGTCTTACTCGCCCTACCTTCTTGCATTCTGCGGATTCACAGAGAACTCAAAGTCTACGGAAGAAGACGACGCAATGGATTAGTATAGGCTCCGCAGAGGCCTCCCAGCTTTGCGAGCCCCACTTTGTCCCCCAACAGCTGAAACAATTCCATTACGGTCAGTCCGCGACGGCAGGAATCCGCTGCCGCAATCGCAACGACAATCCATTCACAGCGCACGCATAACAAAGATAGAGCAGTTTATTAGCGGTCTCAAACGCAACTTAGGAGATCGCACGAGTTTTGGAGCGCATCTGGGAAGCAGTGGAAAGGCGTTCAACTGCTTGAACAACGTCTAAGAGGTTACTGTAAATCAGTTACAGATTGCGTCGGCACAATTTCTTTACCTAAATTGGTTATCATTAAAACCTGCGTTAACAACATGTTAAGATATTACCACAACAAGCGCACCGGCTGCTCTAGCATAACAAAAACAAAAAAGTAACGATAAAAATAACTGTCGCAAACATTGATGGGAATAGAGAAATGGGGATCAATGAGCGAACAAAGGCGACTAAAACAAAACGTTATCAGACGATACAAATAGTTATACAAATAAGCCAGCAAGGGACCCCTTAACGACGACGGTCATTGCGCTGCTAACGGAAAAATAAAAAATAAAATGGGGAGCAGCAGCATAAAAAAAGAGCTCCACTTTTTCTCTTTTTTTCAGCTGCCTTTTACCCATTTGTTTATTTGCTTTCGCGGTGTTGGTAGGAACTGAAAACAAAACGGGAAAGGAATAACGTAGTCCAGCTCACACTGCCCGGTGAATAAGAGTCGTCGCGCTGCAATCTGCTTCGTGCCAGCAGTGTGTGAGATGTTTTGATTTCGCGTTTATTTTCGCAGTGACTTTGGCAAGTTTTTGTTTGCTTGACTGACGAAGCAGGGAAAAAGTACATTCAAGTACTTGTTGACATACGTGTCCAGGCGAGCCTCGCACACTGTGCCTTTGTTTCGAGTGTCAATCGATCAGCGGCCTCAAGTCCGCCTTCAGCTGAACTCTTGTCTGTAGCAATATTTCAGTGAAATGTGTTTTCCGAAGGCATCGGCTGATGTTACCGGGTAGGTGAGGAAAGTTTTATCATTTTCGCTTGCGAATATTCCTTGTTCTTCAACGGAATGTCTTTCGAGGTGTTTCATGTTTCTGATTACAGTTGGACTTAGCAAGCATGATGATACACCTGACTGGCTACCCACCCGGCTACATAGGACTGGGTGTTCCAGTAGTGCGGTCTGTCGTCCGTGGAAGTCCTTCGTGTGATCTCCGTTGTAATAATCGTCTGTTGAGACGTCACATGGCGATTTTGAAGCAGAGACTTGAATAGCTCTTCTAGTTTAATTCGAATGACGCCGTAACTTCATTACTCAGGTTTGTACAGTTTTCGAGAAACGGAGAAGGATTTTCCACCACATCGCAAGAAACTTATTTTTGCAGCGGCGCGTGCACATCTCCAAGTGTGTGCTGATGTCTACCCTAAGGCAGCTGGTTGATCAACACACGATGACCCATAGCAGACATTCCGGCGTACACGAATAATATTCGAAAGGAAATGTGTAACGAGCTTCCACTTTTAATATATTCAATAAATACCAAAAGCACCTATAAAAGATTTCGGATTAGAAACGCAATCGAAGGTGAAAAAAAGGAGGTTATCGCAGACTACGGTGGAAGAAAACAACAACAACAATGTTGCAGACGGCCCTCAAAATTTCCGGGCACAGCGCAGCAGCCAGACTTGGCGGTAGTAAGCGCCGAAGAAGAAGAGAGTAAAAACTAAACCAAACAACGCAAAGCAAAATACGCGATGTTTGGAAAGTCAAGTAAACAAAAAATAGGAAAAAGCTTCTTTCCCCGCGAGTTCTGCATATTCAGCGCATAGGATGTCAGCAGATTGCACCTGACATTTGGTCACAAGACGACACATGCAACCAGTGAAAGACCGTGGAGATCAGTTGCAGTCGCTATTCGGCCAAAATGAACCCTTGCCTGCATGGAGGCTAGTGCTATCGTGGCATTAAGAAGAATGGGCACTGTGTCTCAAAGCCTGACACGGGACTGATACGAAAACGACGTGTTATGAGACTGTTTGATATAATTTAATATTCATGCAATCAAGTAATATTTCTATATAGTAACTAATACACATCCAATTTCCATGAGTAAGATCAGCCCCGGACACCGCAGGCAAGTTTATACACATTTTATTTTGAATGATTGTCAGCTCGGAGATATGATTTATTCAGTAAGCAAGCAGCCTTCAGGCGAATCAGTCTCAGCTTTTCAAAACCTTCCTGAAGAAATTTCCATTGGAATGTAGACTGAGGAAAAGGCTCCTGTTCTTCCCGCATGCTTTTTAACCAGATGAACCTCGAAAAGTGCTTATGGAGGTACAGCGTGCCCCGGTCCCGTCTACCCAGGAGTAAGCCTGAAAGCACCTTGGACTGACGTCCCAAACCCTGAACGCTAATGTCTTGTTAGATGTATTTGTAACAAATCATTAGTGCTAGCTATGGCAAAAGCAAATAGCTTACCCTAATTAAAGAATAACAACATGAATTGTGTGAATGAAAGTGGTGGAAGTTTGTTTGCAGTACACAATCAATATCAATGTACAAAACTATACCACTTGGTTAATATTTTTATAGAAAATTATCTCTGTTTTCAAGATTCTCCAGTCAGCTGTCTCATACCAAGATCTTGAAGAGTGCTTAGGCCCTGTCTTTGTTATTACGGCTATATTGAAAACAAACCTATTCCATTGCACCCAACAAAGTATCTTAAACAACGCTCGTTCGTGTCATTTTGACCGAATGCGTAGCTCACTGGTTAAGTTCACCGTAAAAGCGTGGGAGCACCATTTGCCTGCCTGTACAGCAATGGATAACGTGAGCTCGATGTACCAAGTAATAATCAAAACATAACGGTAGTGCTGGCCCAAGGAAGAACTATGAGAGAGATATAGTATGCGGACAAGACTGCGGTTGCTACTGCTATACCACTCAGCCTTATCATGCTTGAGAATTGTGTCGACTGTGTGCTGTGGCTCCGCACTTGAATTGCTACAGGGCGCGCTTGCAGTCATCATCAGTTATTTTATGTTTGAAGAGTGGTTAAACCAGAGCAGGGATCACATGCACTGATAATAGAGAGCAGCACCAAGCCATAGTAGGCATGTAGCAAAGAGGGGACGCCAGTCCCACTGAAGGATCCCCAAACGCAAAAAGGAACTGGCCGAGTCAGCACTGGCCGCCGAACACTCGTCCGCATACAGCCTCTTTGTCCTAGCTCAACTTCACGCGTCAGGACAGTGCCACTGGTAGCTTTTGTTCGTCCCTAGTCGTTCCGTTTACATCCTGGTGATACCTTAAAAACAAGATAATTCTCAACAATGATCCCCCCGCCTGGAACCAACCACGCATCTAAAATGCACCTAGATATTGTAAACGACGGAATTTTCGCGTGGACCTAATTTTCGCGAATTTCGCGAACCGCCGTCCGACGATTCAGTGAACAATTCGGGAAAAATTGCATCACCTTGAAAGCGGCATTGAGACACCGGGGAAACACGCGTCCAAAAAGCATAACAATATCATTATACGCGATATGTGAATATGATATGGAAAGTATCCTAAAGTAAATAACGCCATAAGTCGGAATTCAGCTCACCTCAAAGTTTATTTGGTACCTTCAGACAATTCCTGCCAGAGTATAGCCGATTCGGATCGTGTCTCTGCGGTTCTCGAGATCCGCATACACTTCAATCAGCCATGCAGCGTGAACGGGCTTCATAACACTTGCTCGCAAGTCGATCTTAATCGTCGGCTGCACTCTGTCCTTTCTCCACCACCTCTTGTACACGTCCGGCGTACCACTGGGTAAAGCGGTTCATCATGACAGTTGAACACATTGTTAATGTTTAGGTCGTTCGGTTGCAGGAGTCGGTGCAGCTTGCCGGGACGAAGACGTACTCAATGTTGTTTGCAGCTAGTTTCTGCAGAAGACTCTTCGTACGATGTGCAGCGAAGATGTCAAAAATGCCAAGTGCATGTTGACTGGCACCACTCACACGACTCTGCATGTCTCCACGTACGGAAGGAGAGCAGTGTCGACAAATCGCAGCATTGTGGCTTCGTTGCTCCAGTGGTTGTCACTGTGCCACACGTCCCAGTCATTTGGAAACGTGACCTTGGCATGGCACCTGTCTGTTTTGCCTGCATATAGCACTTGAGGAGGCAAGAGTTTGCCAGAAAGCGTCGTGGTCATCAAAACGGTGATTTCCCTTTTGTCGTCCAAGCCAACCACCCCAACTTGCTTGGAACCTCGAGCCTCCATCGTCCACTTGCTGGCTGGAACCAGCTTGACACCTGTTTGGTCCCAGTTGAGCACCAAGTCGTCGGGAATACTGAAGTGGTTTCTCTTCTCGTCGATAGTCTGCAGGAACTTCTTTTTGGCACCCTCGAAATCGTTTGGAAAATTTCGCGCAGTCTTCGTGGCCTTACGCTTGACGAATCCTATCCTGTTCAGGAAAGATCTTGCCCTGGGTCTGTCGAGAACGAGGTCCCACCAAACTCTGGCAAGAGTGTGGGCTTGGTCGCCCGCACAATGCCCAGTGCAGCAGCGATGCAAATCCTGGGTTGCTAACACCGCCCCCTTCTCTGAGCTCCACAATGTACGCCCGTACGTCATCATCAAGTTTCCAAGCACAGGCTTGACACCTCGAAGTTTACCAGGCAAGGTAGCCAGCTCTTTTGAATGACAGGACTTGTAGGCTTGGATATAGGAGGTCTTCATCCCCCTGACGGTGCTCTCGTTGAAAAGCTTTTCTCTTCCATCCGAAAACTTCCTCACTGCAGCAATTGTCCCATTTTCCGCAGCATATTTTCCAATCTTACATCTAAGTTCGTCATTGTAAGCAGAGTAGGGCCCCTCGTTTCCGCTTTCGGGAGTCCACGGCGGTAGAAGCGGCAATATACACTGTTGATTGGCCGACGTAAAGAACGCTTATCACGTGTGGTCTTGCATACCTGTGGGTCAGGCAGTCCCGGCATATGATGATCTTCTGCATTCTCGACCACTGGCTTGAAGTAACGTAGTAAGAACATCGAGGGACAGCAGACTGACGGGCACAAGAAAACGTACCGCACTGACATCAGAGCGTGCTGGCGTCGACGACCCCGGAACGCAGCCAAGTTTGATTGGCCGCTAAACCCACTTTGAGTCGGTTTATGTACAATCGTTGGACCCCATCGCCCTTTGTCGCTGGGCTTCCATGCAGAGTGTGTGACCTCGAAAAGTGAACCCAAGAAAGGTTAAGGGGTGTGTGACCCAGTTAGTTTGGACCCTTAACTTATTTACATACACTGGTTTGACCCCATTGCCCTTGGCGGTTGTCCTTTCATGCAGAGTGTGTGACCTCGAAAAGTGAACTCGAGAAAGGTTCACATCAAACAAAACCGATGTGAACACTAACCCAGCCTTTGTCGGCGTCTCGAAGCTGCGGGTAACGGCAGTGACTTCCGGAGCGTTAGTCACACAACCTACCGCCGTCTTCCCTTTCCTAGATTTTTGACTGATTGACTGAAGCCGCAGAATCCTAGAAAAATGGAAAGACAACCGGGCCGGAAGGGGGGGAGTCCGGTGGCTATCTGGATTCGCGAAAATTAGAACCCGCGAATAATTTTAATTTTTCAACTTTGGCCCGATTCGCGAAAATTTGAGCCCGCGAAAATTCCGTCGTTTACAGTATATCATCATTATCCACATAATGGGAGAAATTAGTAATGCTCCGCGGAAGACTGATTTGTTTTAGTACGGTTCTTGAGGTGAAAAAGGGTATAGTGGGTTGTGACGTGTTCTGCAGGGGACGCTCTTTCAATCCCGGGGACGGTGAGCGGAGCTCTGGACGTGAATAAAAAGTGCGGCGTGGAGCCCAGTGCGATGAGGTGGAGTGATCGCTGGGTGCCTGCTCTTTGCGGCGCCGACGGCAGTTCCGCTGGACGCACCCGGGGATGCCGCAGCAGTAGCAGATCAGACGGTGGTTGACAAAAGCGGCCGGTCAATGATCGCCCCATTCAAGTGCGAATGGAGGGGGGTGGGGGAGGCCGAAAATGTTGCATGACTCTAATTGTGCCCGAGATGACTGCACAGGTGTACGTGCGGCGACATCAGCGTACGCTGGTCGAGGTGGTGGCAGAGGCTACATTGCTGCCACGACTTCTGCTCGGATTATTTATTTATTTTATTTTATTTATTTGTTGATACTGTCGGCCCTTTACAAGGCCATTACAGGAGTGTGTAATACATACAAGATGCAAAAAACAATCATGTACTGACACTTCAAAAAAATGATTCACCCAGTTTTGAGTGAAGAGGACTCCGTAGGTTTAACTTGAGAGGATGCTGTGATGGACGCGACTTCTTCGCGCACGATCTCGCGAATGAGACTTCTAAGGTTCTCTGCGTTGGTCGACGCTAACGCTGCGATGCAATGAGCGTCGTTGCTTGTGACCTCAGTAAGAAAAGGTGTAACGAGGCGAGTCTTCGCTTTAGAAGTCGAGACACTTATTCGCAAAATTACGTCAAGGTGTTTGATTTGATGAGGAGAAGAATACGGAAGGCCTCTTCGTCGATGCCATTGAGGAGACGTTGCAGTTTGTTCCGTTCTGGCATGTCTTTGTCAGCGAGCTTGATGAGGGACAGAACATCTTCGATGTAGGAGGTGTAGGTTTTCCTTTTTGTTGTACCCTTAAGGAGGCTTGCGTTCAGCGACATGTTTGCGTGCTGCAGACTAGCCAAAGATTTCCAACATGCGCGTTTTGAATGTGGTCCGGGTGCCAAATTCGAGCTCGTAGTTAATGAAGCACGTGTGGGCGACTTTTGTCAGGTAAACATGACGTTTGATTGCTTCAGTTGGTCGTCCCAGGGGTTGTGACGGCTAGCTCGTTCAAAGGAGGCGATCCAGTCACTCACGTCGTTGTCTTCGACACCAGCGAAAACGCTTGGCGTCGCGTTGCCGGGATGTCACAGTCAATGCTGGTGCCCGTTGAGTGCCGGCTGTACTGAGTTGCGATGGTAGCCATCGTTGCGATGTCCGGGAAACCACGGAGTTGGATTTGGCAGTGGTGACGAGTCTGTTGTGGTGGCGAAGCTCCAGGATTTTAAATAAGAAGAGGGGCGGAAAGACCCTTGCCGACCTCCGCTATACGCAAGAACGACAAAGTAGAGGAATAAAAGTACCGGCTTAACTGGCCAAGCCCTGGAGCAGTTAAGCCCCTCAAACTCTAGCATCTGGCGTACATCATCCGTGCAGGCGATGGGCGTTTGTGAATGGTAAGAATAATGTGGATGTTGATGGTGATAAAGTTGCGCTGTTAAACTATATATTTAGATATATTTGTCTCTGCACAGAACATATGTTGAAGATTAAAATATCCAACATTTTATCTTGGTGTGCTCCCCCCCAAATAAAGCGTAAAATATCGGCTCGATAATTGTTCCTTTGAACATCTTACAGGCAGTTCCAGCAGCCTCAGGTGGTGCCAAACTGACCAACCTATAATGAGGTGAACGAGGAAATTCGTTCGGTGAGTTTACTATAATCTCCAAGTATTTTTAGGAACGTCCGTAGCAACACCCTCGACATTAACATATATATATATATATATATATATATATATATATATATATATATATATATATATATATATATATATATATATATATATATATATATATATGGGTGGTTTCATCTCAAATCGTGCAGGCAAAAAAGGGTCGAATTTTTTAATTTCGCTGAAAAAAATATATGTTATGGCGTCGTCTCTAAAAACGCAGTAGCCACAAACGGCAAGTCCGTCGGATTTTTAGTTCTCGACTTACGAATTTTAAAAGAGGCCGCGGCGGAAAGCAGTGTTTTTCACATCCGTCGTGGGTCGGATGTTTCGCTCGATCTCGTGCCGTGGATTTTCAGTCCACATTATATTAACTTTTTTGAAGCACTCTGTGGGCACAGGTAAAAGGCTCTAATACCATGAAATAATTTTAGGCGTTTTGCTTTTTTTCTGTAAAAATGTCAAAAACGCCCCCTCGGTCAATTGTTGACGAACTTTTGACAATTAAATACTGGCGATCTACTTGAGGTTACATCAATATTTTTTATGTCTATGGAGAGCCCAAAACACGCTCTTTATAGATATTATAAAATGATTTACCTGTTATAAATAGCCTTTGCGGGACGTTTACGTTAATGTTATGCGAAAACCAAAAAGTACCAATTTTAAGATCGATTTTCTCAAAAAACCCATTTTTTATTTTTTTTATTTTTTGTTAAAATGTAGATATGATAGTTGTCTACTCGAAAAGCAAGTCGAGAAAGTGTATATTTTGTTTGTATGTTTTATATTTAAGCATCAATATCGTACAAAAACGTGTTTTTCGGCTTCAAACGGACTTGCGAATTGCGCGTCTTCACAAACTTGGAAATATTTTGACTTTTTCAACGCACCCACATAAAAATGAAATACAGTACCTCCACCTGTTATATTTATTGATCATTTAAATTTTATTATAGGCGGCAAGTTACATTGGAGCAGTTCAAAAGAGAAAAGCAACGCTTCTTAACAGACCAGCAGGCGTCGTAAATTTTAATGAATAGAAATCGGCAGACGTCCTATTGATTCGGGGCCTTCATTGGCCTATATGAACGTCCCGCCCTTTCCGGAACCAGCAGATGACTACGACCTTTCGCGCTCGTTGTGGTAGATAGGACTGGCCCGCGACAGTAGAGCCCGAGCAGCGCACCCTGTGTCACGAGGAGTGAAATGGTTCGAATGTGTCGTTGACGCGGCGAACAGTGACGGCCGCCAGGAGTAGTCGGTCCGGTCAGAGTATTGCAGAAGGGAAAGCAAAGTAACTGTTGCCCGGGACGTTGAGAACACGCGTGGCCCCGCAATATTTTCCGGTCAACAACAGTTCTGCCTGCCAAAACAACGCCGCGTGCGAGCTAAAACCGGCGGCGCGGGACGAAAATCGCGCACGCACACGAAGATGGGCCGGTTTCGTTCGGGATGTTGGGGAAATTTTGAAACCAGCCATCCGTGCACGCGTGAAACGATACCGCGTATTTGCCCAAGCTTCGAACGTCCTTATCCCTAGAAATGGCCGAAGTGCTCTGCAAAGTGGTTGTCCTGTGCTTGTCCTCCGTGTTTTATTCTTTTGATTTTATGTACTCTATCTCCCTCCGCGGAAATCCGATAGCACCGTAGGGTTATCTCTTTTGGAAACAGCAAAGCCCGGAGACTAGCGCAAGTCAGCCTCCTTGGCAACTATAACCGTTTGTGAAGAGTGGTCTTCTCCCGAGATTAGAAGATTATGCGCCGGCTGACGTGTTTTGTTTCTGCACACATTTGTTTTTGAAAAAGGGAAGGGGGGGGGGTTAGAGAAAAGTTTGAGTGTTTGCATGCAGTAACTACCTGCAGCTCCTCTCTCGATATGAAGCTTGAGGGCTTGTTACGTCTCGGTTACCTCCTCGCGCACCGCTGCTCAGAAGCTATTCTTTACTTTGTTCCGCACAGCCACGACGGATGTGCGGAACGAAGTGAAAGAATAGATTCGGCAAGCATCATCCTGGACGCCATCATCCTGCTAGGCTTCAGTGTCATGGGACTGGACTCGGCGTCGGTCAGTTAATACTTTTTTTTATTTTATTTCGTGTGTGTTTCTTCGCCCCGCTGAATTTTGTTTCTCGGGTGCGGTTCCTGCTGAAACTTTTTTTTATGTTTCGTTACTAACTGTTTGTTAGCATTGTTTACTTGTTGGGTTTATTTCTTCATGGCGTGGCGGCCTGACGGTGGTGCTAGAGAGCGTGTTCGCACGCATTTGGTTGTGTCCCCGTTTAGAGGAATGCCCGGAGGAGTTGGTTTTTGTTCTTGCCATGTGCGGCTGAGTTTTTCTGTCTTAATTAACTTTTTTTTCCTTTACGTGTCGTTGACTTGTTTTTCTGACCAGGCGTGGACCCATCGCCTTGCCACGGCATCGAACCTAAATCTTTTATTTTTTTTACCGCAATTTTCGTTAACACTGGGAGTTCCGGTAATTTTATTCTTATTTATTTATTTTTATTCTCTACCCTTCTCCCTGACAATCTCTCTCCGTGTGTGTTTTCGGATCATTTCTGATGTCATCACTTTTGTGTATTACGGAAGTGAAAGAATATTCCCTGGTGATGTGTGCGACGTGCGGTGAACAAAGCCTAGCGTTTGGTTTCGGAAAGATTTGTATATAATAGATCAATGACGTGGTGACTTTTCATGTCTTAGTAATATGACAGCTAATAGCTAGTCATGCTAGTTTACAAGTGAAAGTTTTATCAATCGAAAAAATGCAACGTCTGTGCCTCTTCGATATTGAAGGTCTACTAGGCCTGCTGATTTGATTAGAGATGTTTCTCGTGGTTTCCTGCTCTTTTTCAAAACACAAATAACTATTCAATACCACAAAATGCGTTTAGAATTGATTACGAAACACGCAGACAAAAATTCAAAGAAAACTTTTTTACAATTCGTAGAAGCGCGCGGTTTTTTGTCTGACTTAGGTCTTGCAAAACGAAGGCGACTTTTTCCGATATTGAATGTTAAAAATAGAACATAAAAACAAAATATACACTTTCTGGACTTGCTTTTCGAGTAAAGAAAACTGTCACCTCCACATTTTAACGAAAAATGAAAAAAATAAAAAAAATGGTTTTTTTGAAAAAATCGATCTTAAAATTTGGTACGTTTTTGGTTTTCGCATAACATTAACGTAAACGTCCCGCCAAAGGCTATTTACTTCGCGTAAATTATTTTATAATATCTATAAAGAGCGTGTTTTGAGGCTCTCCATAGACGCAAAAAATATTGATGTAACCCGAGTAGGTCGCCAGTATTTAATTGGCAAAGTTCGTCAACAATTGACCGAGGGTGGCGTTTTTTGACGTTTTTTACAGAAAAAAAGCAAAACGCCTACCATTATTTCGTGGTATTCAGAGCCTTGCGCCTGTGCCCACAGAGTTCAGCGCGAGATTTAATATAATGTGGACTGAAAATCCACGACGGGAGATTCAGCGAAACATCCGACCCACGACGGATGTGAAAAGCACTCGAGGACTCGAGAACTCGAGGAACAAAAAAATCCGGCGGACTTGCCGTTTGTGGCTACTGCGATTTGAGACGACGCCGCAACATATACTTTTTCAGCAAAATTAAAAATTCGACTTTTTTTTGCCTGCACGGTTTGAGACGGAACCACCCCGTATATATATATATATATATATATATATATACCCAATTGAAACTTCAATCAAGATACGTAATTTGGGACACTGACTGCCGGTCAGTCAGCAGCCCTGGTTGGAACGTGCCCTGATGGTCCATCAGGAGGGTCTGACTGCCACTGCCAACGAAAATTTCATCAAAGGCAGCATTTATATAAAAGCTTCCATTCCGAGGTAGCACATCTTGGATGGCTATGAAACAGTTCACCAGCCGAGGTGGCCATCTTGCATGGTTGTGAAGAGCGATTCACAAGTCCTTAAAATGAATGTAATTCATGACATCAAGGATCAAAAAAGTGTGTACCTGTCCTTATTATTTTTGTTTTTCATTTTTTGAAATTTGCGTTTTTACATGCCACCTAAGCATGTTTCAGAGAAACGCCCTCGATGTGTGGACCTTTCCCGGACGAACGTACACACTTTACGTCACAGAACGTATGCGACTTCGTTGAAGCTAGGGAGCAAGCATGCATGCTACAGACAGACAGCCCTGGCTTCCACGGACGAACGCGAGACAGCAGGAGCCATCCTCTGAACTACGCTCGAAGGATGCTTTTTGTCTGTGCCTCTTCATTGAAACAATAATAATGAGCTGCGACACAGCGGTAGACCCGACATAGCCACACCAGATAGAAAGGTACCGGCTTTCTAGCCTAAACCTCTCAGACCGAGTCAAGAGCATTTCAGTGTTGCAGCGCGCCAGGTTCCAGACAGCCAGTGCGTCGCTCTAAAAGAATGCTTCGGCTGCATATGCAGTTAAGCCTTCAGCATGTTATACAAAGCACTCGTTACATCAATCGCCGTCGGCAGTTCTAGTCTGCCTGCAATGTAGAGTACTTTCGTATCGCAGAACCCTCCTTTTGTTCCCGCGTCTCCGGCCCAGTAGACCTGTTACACCTTGTCGTCTTCAACTACACCGCTAAAGTTCCTTACATAGTCGGAACTCACGGCAGACTGGGTCTTGTCGAGGAGAAATTCTACTAAGGCTTATATGCCATTGTAGAGCCCAGGCAGGATCGACAGCAGTTGGAACAAGCGGGCAAACAAAACGAGTTGAGAGCGATCGTTCATGGAAAGCTCGGCAGAAGCCTCTATGGGCGAAGCGAAAGTATAAAGTGCAGCGTACGGCGTTTCGGCGGGCTTCTGATCAGGGTTGTCAGAGTGCTTTTCTTGTCATATCTCTGACGTCAACGGTTTTAGCGGAGCTCGCATCCCGAAAATCGTTTTTCTCGTGCATAGATTATTTTTTGTATTAATATATTTTACGACGAAAATACTGGTACACGAACGGACTTTGCCGTCCTTTGACCGTACGTCTGTCTGCACGTCAAAGCTTTTTTGACGTTGCAGTCAAGAGACAATCGATGCACAATCAGAATCGCCACCAGAAATCTTGGCGGCATTTCGCGGCGGCCCGTCTACTGCCGCCAGAGAAATCATCAGAAAGCCGACAAGTGGAGTCTGACTGGAGTTTGACTGTCGGTCAGGAGATAACCTGTGGCCCGATCAGACATGGTTGACGTACAGTCAGGCACAGTCAGCAGTCCACTAGAAACCATTGACTGCCAAACAGAGGTTACGTTGAGTGGATTTCTTATTCAAAGGGTATATATATATATATATATATATATATATATATATATATATATATATATATATATATATATATATATATATATATATATATATATATATATATATATATATATATATATATATATAGCTGGCGAAAAAAAAAAGAAAAACCTTGGTAGAAAACGGCAACAACAGACGATTTATTCCCTCGACGTTTCGGCCGGAGTCCGGCCTTCGTCAGGAAGAACTTTTACAGATGAACGCGGGTGATATTTATACAATGCTACAGTTGGTCAAGTTTCCAAAAAGCGGCGGGATGGCGGTTGGAGTTTCCAAGAGGTGTGGGAAGGGTTCCAGATGGGCAAACGTTTATACAATGCTACGGTCGGGTCCAAATTTCGGTGGGATGACGGTTGGAGCTTTTCGTGAAGGAAGCGTAGGGCAGGTTTTCTTCCCAGTTATATACCACGCCTTCGGCCTCCCGCCACCATGCCCGTTGTATATATATATATATATATATATATATATATATATATATATATATATATATATATATATAATGTTAGGAAGGTGAAGACGACGACGGGGCAGTGGCGCGCACGACCATCTCGCGCCAGGCCCCACGTGCCGACTCGGCCTCCATAAATCGTATGTTTGTTCTATCATCGTGTCCTGTCCTGTCCTTTCTGCTGCCGACAGCATCACCCTAACGGTAACAGATCGTCTGTCGGCTTCGTCTGGTCCGACTTCGTCTGATTCGTCTTGTCATGGCGTCTGGGCGAGGACTGGGCGACGGAGCCATGGGCTGGTGTTTGGTCTGCTGCTGCGGATGACTGCCTCAATGAGGCGGGTTCACAGGGATCATAGCGGCGCCGACGTTCAATGGAGGAGATGAGTATGCTACCAGCACCTCCACCATACTGTTAGGGTGATGCTGTCGGCAGCAGAAAGGACAGGACAGGACACGACGATAGAACAAACATACGATTTATGGAGGCCGAGTCGGCACGTGGAACCTGGAGCGAGATCGTCGTGCGCGCCACTGCACGTCGTCGTCTTCACGCTTCCTAACATATATATATATATATATATATATATATATATATATATATCCTGGCACTTCGGACATCATCGGAAGTGGTCTCCAAAGAGGAAAGTAATCGAAAGTTTCCAGATGACTGAACCGTACTTGATCGAAGGAATCAAAGTTTTACAAACCTGCCGATACTAAAAATAAACGGCATATCCAGGATTTGAAGTCTGGGGCTCGCATTGTCCAGGTGATAATGCGAAGAGTACAGGTGCTGAAGTGCCCGTGATATATATTCAAACGCGCTCTTGATTCTCGCAGATGATTTTGATACCGTGTGTCTAAAGCGCATAGACAAAATATGTACATGTACACGTGACGAGACAAACAGTGAGAGAATTTCTGGAGCACAACGAGTATGTACCATGCAACAGCAAACGCGTACCGCGTTCCACGCGGTGGTGTGTTTTGCCAAAAAATCTCTGATTGAATACATTTAGTTCTTTGTGCATTAATAAGACATAGGAAACACGAGAAAGTCAAGGTGGAGTGGTGGGGTTTTAGTTTGTGAGTAAGAGGATATTTGTTCCGTCAACAACCAACTGCTTTGCTCTGTAAAAGGCAGGAGACCATAGAACATGTCTTCATCGAATGTTGGGAAGAGGTTTTCCATTGTGATATTCTCCCAAGCACACTAAAAGTGATTTTCCTTTAACTCGGTGTGGTAATCGGTATTTAAACATCGAAAATGAAGGTGGGGTTCCGTACGACATGATTATGGTACTCGGTCTTGTGGTAA